>VMDO01004327.1:0-11825 GCA_007922755.1 Pedetes capensis | reverse complement strand
AGTATATAGGAGGATTGCATAGATTATACTCTACCAACTGAACTAAACCCCAGCCCGCTACAACTCATCCAGAGATGATTTAAAGTATATAGGAGGATTGCATAGATTATATGAAAATACTATACCATTTTATAGAAAGGACTTGAGCATCCATAGATTTTGGTGTCCTTGGGGAATCCTGGAACCAATACTCTCTGGATGCCACAGGGTGACTGTATTTACATATTCCTTAGAGTAATAAAGGCTATATTTAGCTCAGTTGGTAAAGTGCTGCGCTGCAGTCTCTGAGGTCCCGAGTTCAATTCCCAGCACCGCAAAAATGGGAGAAGGGCCTGGCAATCCACTCCCAAGGCAATCCCGAAACAGTCAGCCATTGAAAACCCTATGAGGGTCGCTATGAGACTCGACGGCACCTGACAACAACAATAGAGTAATAAAAGGAGGAAGAAAAGGAGAGTAATTTTTTTCTCTCCCTTTATTGGTAAATGTTTGTGGGGTATAGAGTAATACAGCATTGGCTTTTTCCATTAAGGAGAGTAATTTGTAATAAAATTTAACACATACTTTTAAAAGTTGATGTGTAAATGTTAGAAACAGCTCCACAATGAAGTAAACAGATGCTTGCACCTAGCTAGAATGAATGTTTGGATTAAGACAACTATAATAGTTTGTTATAAGAATGGTCCTCAATGAATCATGTCCACCTGTGTCCACATTCTTTACAATATGACACTGATGCTCCTTCAGTGGTGAAGTCTATTTTCCCATCTCTTTGAATCTTGGCTGACCCTTGACCTGCTTAGATCAACAGAGTGGGAGAAGGGACTGTGAGCCAGTTCAAGAGGTCAGGCAGCTTCTGCCCTCATACTCTTGGAAACCTGAGAGTAGGCTGCTGTGAGTCACTCAGGGCTATAAATACTATGCAGAGAGAAAGCCATCGTAGCTGTTCCCTCTGAGGCCAGCCCCCAACAGACTTGCCAACTTGCTGGTCCAGTTGCCCACATGACTGAGTCTAAGTGAGACAGCAGAACTGCCAGCCAGTATACAGAATCATGTGATGTATCATTGTTCCTGCCTTAACCCACTAATTTTGAGGACAGTTTGTTAAGCAGCCACACGTACAAGTGAGGTGGTCAGAAACCATTCTTTCTGGTGTGCAATTGTCCCATACTGTCTTGCATTCTGGGGCCCCATCACTTGAATGTCAGCTGCGTCCTTCAATCACTGAGCAAATTAAAATGCTTCCTGCAGATATCATTCCTCTATTGCCCTGCTGCTCTGGCCCCTCATCTACTCCCCAGATTATCTCTTGTGGTTTTCCTGTTCAGTCTCCCACCATCACCCCATCTGAGCTGTAACAGTCCACTCACTTTGTAGGTTCTGTGCTTTTCCTCTTTGGCCCTCAGTCTGTGATATTCCCTTGGCCTGGAATGTGCTTTTCTCTATGGACAAACATTCTCTCAACCTTGAACAGCAGGGCACATTCCATTTTCTCCATGAGGCCTTTTCTGGCCTCTCCAGTTGGTCTCCTTTCCTGCCTCCAATGTTGGAAGTCCACATATGGCCTATATTTGATGCATGGCCATCTTGTAACTTTTCAGGTTCATCACCATAAGCATATCAAAAGTACATCTGAGAACAGGGACCACATTGGTGTTTTTTTCCCCCTGTTTTTGATTGTAAAGCTGCTGATTGAACCAGAGCCTCATGCATGTGAGGCAACTGCTCTACGACTGAGCTATGCCCCATCACCACATTGATTTCTTAGATGTCCTTTTAGCCCTCAGTACATACAAAATCTTGCATATAATAAGTACTGAGAAATAGGCACTGGCTGATTTGGTTCTTCCTTCTCAAAATCTGTTGTCTGAAAAATCTTTGGTTAAATTACCAACTAGGATGTGCAGAGGCACAGCCATCAGGTGCCCGTGGCAGGAGCAATTTAAGAAATAACCTCATGGACCCTAAAAGCCTACAAATCTCCCCCAAGGCCTTCAAAGTGCTACTCTTCATCTGGATTTGAACTTGTCATCGTTAGACCCACTTAGGATGGGACACCAACTCCTGAAGGCCACCACTCATCATTATTGGGAAGGATGGGCCAGATTTGGGGGCCCTAGGGACTAAGGAGTGCAAAGGACAGGTCAGATTCATTGGGGGTGGGAGGAGCCCTAATAAACTTTCTGGGGCTGGAGAGTAGCATTGTTGCATGGGAACTGGGGGTCTTAGGTAGGTAAAAAGGTGAAAGGGAAACTTTGGTCTAGCCTTGGGCATGCAGGCCTGTTTACCATCCCTCACCCCTCCTTCCCCTTCATCTGTATGTGCACGTCATATTTACACACATGGATTTGATAGAATTGTTGTTGTTGTTACTGTCAAGTCGGTATCCGACTCATAGTGACCCTACATACAACAGGCAAAACACTCTTGTCAGTGCTTCTCTGCTGTTCATAGGGTTTTCAATGGCAGATTGATTATTGGGAGCAGGTTTCCAGGTCCTTCTCCCAAGCCTGCAGTATCTGGTGTTCCCAGGTGGTCTCCCATCCAAATACTAACCAGGCCTGACCCTGCTTAGCTTCCGAGATCTGACAGGATCGGATGCCACAGGGCTACAGCTGCAGGCTTGATAGAATAGGACATGCCTTAAAATGGGATGCTTATAGTATATACTTAAAATAAAAGTATGCATTCACAAAACTCTGCAGGTGCCCCAGGGTTGACCTCTGTGAGTCTGGGTTGCCATGAGTTGGTCTCAGTCTCCCCTCGTCTCACTCCCCCCACAAGCAAAAGCATGTGAGCCTCTGATCCAAGAGGACAGGACTTACCAGAGAAGTGTTGGTGTTTGGTGCCAGCAGGGCTGAGGCATTGAATGCGGTTGTATTCACTGCAGATGAGCATACAACATGGGGAGGGGTCAGTGGCTTTCGAGAGAGGAGCCTGCAACCCCCACAGGCCCCCACCCTTTCCCATCTCCCTCTAGTTCTTAGTGTCAAGGACTGGCTTCTGCTGTGGGGGCAGCTCATCTTACCCAACCCCTCTTCACCTTCCACACCTTGCCCCTGTGAGGGAAGAGTTGGTGGCAGGGAGCCTGGGCCATAGCTCAGATAGAATAGCTGGGCCAATCTAGGACAGCTCCTGCCTGATGAGGAACAGCTGGTTTTAAAAACTGAAATAAAGAATCTGGTGCTGAGACAAGTTGGTGAGTAACATGTCCTGTGAATCCCTACTGGACACTAGACCTATTTGTGTGCTGATAGGCTTAAAAAACATTTTCAACGTCCTAGTTCCATGCCATTCACTATGCCAAACTCTTACACAAATGCATTTGTTAGGTATCCCTGTTTCACAGATGAGGATACTGAGGCCCAGAGAGGTTGTTTGCCCAAGGTCACACAGTTCATACTTGGAGCCATGATCCCATCTCAGGCAGGCTGGCCCAGAGCCTAGAATCCTCCCAGCTCTGCCCAGAGAGCTTGCCCTCACTGTTCCTCTCCACCAAGACTTCCCTTCTCTTTAAAGATCAGCTGGGCCTGTAAGACCTTGTTTGCTTTCATGATATCTTCTCTAATCTGCCCCTTCTGTGCAAGACAAGGAAAGCATAACCTGTGTCTGAGACATGAGTCAAAATCAGGAACCCAAGGGTGCCTCTCTCAGCTGTTTACTCTGTATCCCTTGTCAGGCATTCCCCTTCCCGAGGCCCTGTGTTCCTAACCATGAGTGGAATTTCTAGAGCCCCTTTAGCTCCAGGAAAGCTGGAGGACCAACAATCTGCTTCCTCATACTTCCATGTGGCTCTTCCACTCCCACTTCTGTTCTGTTCTGCTTCCCTTGCTCCTTCTGGTGGGGAGCGCTCATCACTCTCAGGGCCTGGCTCCCCAGGGGACAGGCCCCCTCACTGAAAAGGCAGATTTTGGAGGATCACTGCTTGCTCTCTCTCTTCCTGTTGGACTGCAAGGGTGGAGGTGGAGGCCAGGGCCTCCTCCCCTTTCTCCTCCAAATGAAGGTAAACTAATCAGTTCCTCTGCAGTAAGTTTGGAGTGGGGGAAGACCCACTAGCAGTTTGCTGGTAATAAGCCTGAAATGCAATGCAAGCCCCATTTGGCTTCTGCTGGCTGTGCACACTTGGTTAGAAACCTAGAGAAAAGACAAGCTTAATCTTGAGGCTTCCCCCAACCTCCAGCCAGCTGCCCACAAAGCTGGCTATGATCACAGGGCCCCTTTAAGTCACTCACGTCTGAGGCAGCAAGGATAGGTCGGTAAGGAACTCAGTCTTGCCCCGTGACAGAATATTTCTAGGAGCTCTACAAACCCAGAGGTTTGTTAGGATTGTTCTGAGGAAAGCCTCTTACTGAAAATCAGGGGCACCTGTTACCTTTCCTTACATCACTGACAAAGAGACCATGATGCATAACGAAGGTCAGAGACAGAGAAGCCAGGCAAGGAGGCTGACTGGGGGCGGAACGCCCTGTTAGTGCTCCAGCCCGAGGAGCTCAGACGTTTTCCCACTCCCTAATGTTTTCAGGCCTGACATCCTATTGAAGTCTTCTGTTCAGGCTTATCAATTCTTTTGTATAGAGAACTTCATAGAGTTTATCTGAAACCCTGATGAAGACGTAAGAAATATAACATGGGAAATTCTGTAAAGGGTTGAAGTATCAAATAATATAAAATTCTATTGTTCACAAAGTGGTACTCACTTGGAGTTGAAAGCAGCCAAGTCAGTGTTCGCAGCATCCATAAATAGAATACAAATCAGTTATGATGGAAACAAAATTAAATATAAAAAGAGAGTATGCCCCAAACATGCTTTTATGATGAAGAGTGACAAAGAATGATAGTATGCTATGGTTAGACTGGATTTTGAAGTAAAAGTAGGAATATAATATGGAGCAATTAGTGAGTAGGTGGCCCATGGGAAGAAAACAGTTCCGCCCTCCCTTGTTTTCAAAATGTCTAGAATTCTCCATATTCTCCTAGTCAGAACTAACTTGTCTTGGGTCTAGTTCCTTTAATCTCTGTGAAGAAACTGATGATCTAGTCTTCTGGGGTTAGTAGCTAGTCATTGGTCAGTATTACTCTTTAATAGTTGAACAGAGCAGAGGTACTCAAATTTGGGAGTGCACCAGAAGAGAAGCCTCCCTGGGAGGTTTGCAAAAACACAGATGGTTGTACTCCAGAGTTTGTAAATTCAGCAGGTATGAGGTGAAGGACCAAGGATTTGCATTTCTGATAAGTTCCCAGATGCTGCTGGTCCCAGGCACACTTTAAGAACCATGGCAGTAGCATGGCACATGAAGTGATATCAGGCAAGTGAGCAATGCCAGAGGGGAAGATATTTGGTAATAGATGGCTTCCTTCTGCCCTTTAACTCTACTTTGTATGTTCTGACATCTTTTGATCCTATGGCAACCTTAGTTTTGGTTCTCGTGGGGACAGATAATTGACAGATTAGCCAAAGCTCCTCATTGGCCACAGAATGTGTCCTTTTCTAAAGAAAGGCAAGGACATATGCTTCTAAAAGTTGTGTTTGTAGAATATTTGAGTTTAGTACAATGAATCTGAGTCTGGGAGGCACAAGAAATAAACACAAGCACTCAGAAAGGGCGTGGTCCCCAGAGGCAGGATTTGCTCTCTGGCAGAACAAAAAGGGTAAGATCTCCTCATGCTCTGGGCAAGCAACATGCTCTAACTCAGGACAAAGGGTAGCTTCGCTTCTCATTGGGTTTTAATGAAATAACTCAAAGTTAACAATAGGAAAAAATGAAAGAAAAACATTAAGTTCTTTACAAAATTAATGCAGTGGCTGGACATTGTGGTGCATGCTTTTAATCCCAGAAATTCAGGAGGCAGGATGTGGCAACAGGATGGCAAGTTTGAGGCCAGACACAGCCTGTGCAATTTAGTGAGACTCTGTCTCAAAATAAAAAAGTAAAGAGGTTTGGGTGTGGCTCAGTGGTAGAGCACTTGTATAGCATGTACAAGCCCTGGGTTCAACCCCCCAGTACTGAAAAACAAAAACAAAACAAAACAAAAAAACAAAAAGCTCAGTGTATGACAGGGAGAGAGGTGTAATCAAAACTAATCTCCTTGCGAGAAGGGCATCTTTACCTTCCACAAAGCCTAAAGTAAGACCCTCATGCTTGTGCAGCAAGTATTTTAATATTTTTTGATTGACTTATGATCACTTTTTTATACATAGCAATGTATTAGGGCCTGAACAACCCAATATGATACTTATTTCCTCTAACCCAATCTGAGTATAGATTTAAAAACCTCACAAGGTCTCTTGAGATAGGCAGGGCCAACGTTGATACCTTTCTTTTATAGCTAGGGAAACTGAAGGTTGAAGTGACCTTGGGTAGCCTCTGGGCCTCAGTTTGCTCTCTGTGAGTCCAGGCTGGGGGTGCTTGGGATGTGTGGATGGGTTGCCCATACCTCCTCTGTAGCATCCGAGGCACTCTGGGTACATCCCACTGATATCCCATAGGGACATGCTTATGACTGTGAAGGAGGTCAGGAGGTCACACTATGGGAAGCCCTAACTTTCCAGATGGTGGTTTTTTGGCTGGCACTGAGTATTTATTACCAGGTGTGCCAATTGTTCGAGTCAGCCTCCCACCCAGTGTGGGGGCCTTTTTACACACCCTTGGCACATGGACATTTAGAAAGTCCAAGTAATTGGCTATCAACCAAAGGGGCTGATATCTTCCAAGACGGTGACTCCCCACCATTATAAGTTCTTCCCTATAGCCAGCAGCATCTGGCTTCCTGGAACTTCTGCTCCTCATCCCTCATTTTGTAGTTATAGAGCTTTGTAGCCCCTTATGACACAAAAGCACTTTGCTCACACTTTTCATATCCCTAAGAGGCTGAATGACCCCAGGTTCTCCAACTGTTCTTTAAATGGCATGGCTGGCAAGCCCTCAACCCTGGACATGTTCCTGTTGGTAGAGATGCTCCATCTAGTGTCGTCTTGCCTTATACAGTATGTGACCACCTTGGCTGTCATGCACTGATGGGGCTGAGAGGGGATTTAGGCACCATCAGGTCTACCTCTGGCTTGGGCAGCATTTCTGATAGGTATGGCTTTCACACAACTCCACACTGAGGCAAATCATGCCTCATAGCTTCCTGAGGTATCTGCACAGCCTCCTGATTATAACCATGGTGCTGACATTGTGAGTCTTAAGAGGGCTACTGTCCCCTTGGTTTCCTTCCAAAAACTAGGTTCAACATCTTGCATTTAGGAGGATTATGAGTTTGAGGCTAGCCCAGGCTACATAGTGAGACCCAGTCTCAAAAACAAACAAACAAATAAAACAAAACAAAACCCAACCCCCAAAAAGCCCCCTGCCTTTGCTCCCTCAGAAGAGTGAGCACCTGGCTGAACAGCCTCTCTCAAGCAGGCTCCCTCTCTTGCATTTGATAGAGAGATGTGGTGGTTGCAGAGACAGGGTGGGAGGGTGGGGACACACAGCACATCTGGAGTTACCGGTCACCTGTGTCAGGGGCGACGCACTCGCATCTGTAGGTGGTGATGGAGTCAGGCTTGAAGTCTGTGTTGATGGGGTAGTACCTGAAGGCACCAATCATCTTCTTGATGGCATCATAGATGAAGATGAAGCTGATGAGGGTGGAGAAGCCCTCCTCAGTGAAGCGAGTGATATACTTGATAATGAAGCTGGCATCTGTGGCCACCAGGATAAGGCACTGGATGGCTGAATGTAGGCCAATCCAGAGGCGGAACTCCATGTAGTCCAGGCCATTGCCTCTGGAAGGCAGAGGGAAGCGAGGGGCCTCCAGCCCAGGGCTCCTGCCTGTGCTTGGCTCCCAGGCCCACCCTGAGCAGCTCATCTCTCCCTCCTGTGGCACAGATGCCCTTCTGGGGACTGTGAGAAGACTGGGGACAGGGATAATTCTTGAGGGAGCTGCCTGATCTTTGAGAATTTTGGGAAGGGATCTCATGGGGGTGGCAGGAAAGTGCTAAGACACCTTGGTGCTCACTTAGTTGGTAAGAGATCACCAGAGTGAGTGAAAAATAGGGAATTGTAGATGAATAGGGCTAGAGCAGATGTTAGAAATGGCCTAGTCCAAACCCTTATGTTATAGATGAGGCAGCTGAACCTGGAATGATAGAAGCCACCAGGTCTGGGTACGGCCCTCTGACCTCCAGCCCAAGGCTTTTCATTTACTACACTGACTTCCAAGTCAGTGAGCAATTATGCTTATCTTGCCTGGATTGTGCCCTACGGCTGCGCTAATATGCACTAAGGTGACGGAAAGACAGGCAGCTGGCAGGTGTCAGGAGGAACTACCTGCCAGCCCTTCCCATAGTTGAACATGGCTCGGGCACCTCCTCATCCCTCCCTTTCCTTTGGACCTGTCTTCTGCCCTGGCTTTGGCTAACTGCCCCAATTTCAAGAACAGGTATAAAAGGTACACCAAGGGGCACATACTTGCTGAAGTCAAAGAGGAGCTTCTCGAAGATGAGGATGGGCCCTGTGCTGCTGAGGATGATGAGAGGCTGTCCCGAGAAGAGGCAGAACAAGGAGCCGGCCATGGCAGTGCCCAGGAAACTCTCCATCACTCCCTGGGGGCTCAGAAGTATGAGGCTAAGCAGAGGCAGAGAAGAGGCCTCTCCATACAGGCTGCAACCGACTACCTCTCCAAGGGCTCACACCAGTGTTCATCCTTTGTTCTGGGTCCTCTCCTCCCCAAATTCTGCTCCCCATCTCCTATCCTCCAACTTGCCAGCATGGCCAGTCACTCTCTCTAAGTCCATTTGGACGAAGGTCCCTATGACTTCCTATTGGCACCTTAAGACCTAGAAAACAGTGAACGTGCTTGTCCCTGTGTCCATCCTAATCCCAGAGGACAGCATGCTCATTCACTTAATTGTTCATCCATTCAAACATCTATTGGGTGTCTTTAGACCTTGAATCATTAATTCATCCAAAATCCATTAAGTGCCTGCTATGTACCAGGGGCCTGCAGCCATAGCCCTGTGGTGTCCAATCCTGTCAGATCTCAGAAGCTAAGCAGAGTTGGGCCTGGTCAGTACTTGGATGGGAGACCACCTGGGAACACCAGGTGCTGTAGGCTTGGGGGAAGGACCCAGCATCCCACTCTCAAATATCAATCCACCACTGAAAACCCTCTGAATAGCAGAGAAGCACTGACAATAGTTTCATCTGTTGTATATAGGGTCGCTATGAGTCGGATACTGACTCGATGGCACCTAACAACAAACAACAACATGTACCAGGGATTATGCTAGGTCAGTGAACAATACAACCCATCTCTAGTCCAGTGGAATGCACAGATAAGTAATCAATTTCCATACAGCAGGCACTTTCCAACCTCAGTACCACTGGTATTTCATGCTAGATAATTCTCTGTTGTGGGATCTGTCCTGTGTATTCTCAGACATTTACCATCATCCTTGGCCTCTACTCACTAGATGCCAAAAGCATCCCTTCTCCCAGTTATAACCACCCAAACTGTCTCTGGATATTACTAAATGTCTCCTTAGGTCAAAACTGCCCCTGGTTGAGAGCTACTGCCAAGAAGCATTTTGAGCTGGGACAGGTTCTGATTGCCACAGAAGCACCCAGTAAAGAGAAGGGAGTCAGGAAGGCCACTCTGGCCATAGATATGTGGAAGCTGAGACCTAACATAAGCAAGGGCCAGGGAGAAGAATAGGGTTAAATGGAGTAAATAGTGTTCCAAAAGAGAGAAGAGTGTATACAAACCTGAAGCTGAAAAGGAGCATGTCTTTGAAGAACTTAAAGTTGATGAGGATTGATGGAAAACAGATTAAGAATGGGTGAGTGGGGCAGGAATGCTGAGAAAGAGAATGCTAGGGGATGAGGCTGGAGAGGCTAGTAGGGCCATGCCATGAGGGCCACAAGGAGAAGCTGGAATTTAGGAGTTAAGGATGATACTGAGTTTCCATGGACTGAGCAGGGACTGCTCAGTGCAAAGCATTATCACTTGTTATGCTAGGAAAGGCTCATGAGGCAAAAAGATTATGAATACTCTATGTGAGTTTGGGGCCTTGGGGAGGCAGACATATGCACATGACTAGGAGGCAGGTGGACACTGGACCTGAAGCTTGGAAGAGAGACATAGGTTGGTTACAGGCATTCATCTCAACTTGTCATGGAAAATAGGCCTTTTCCTCAGAAAGCTCTGAGCTTTCTAATAGTTGTACCCCAAAGACCTCCAGTAGAGAAAACCCTTGGCAGGAGATAGACAGATATCTCTGCTAAACTGCTATTTTCCCCAGAGAGCACTGTGTTATTATGTTGGTAACAACTTACCATGATTTTGTAAGTGTCTTAATCCAAGCTAAGAAATCAAAATTGGTTTTAGAAAACATGTGGGGAGAGAGGCCATAATTAGCAACTCAATTAACCATGCTGATTAAGTTCACTTGATTATTAATGGAGAAAGTACCAAATAACAAAGTGATAACCCTTAAAAAAGTGAGAAAGTACCAAATAACAAAGTGATAACCTTATTTATATTATCCTTAAATTTGTTGTTGTTTGGTTTGTTTTTGAAGAGTAAAGGGTTACATAAAATATTTGCCTGAACCTGGGTAGTGGATGAAACCTTGGTGTTAGGATTATGGACTGAATCTCCTTACTGCCGCCAGGTGGCAGCAGATTTTTACTGATGTTTGTGCTCCAGTACCTGATAATTGTCAGTGGCATCCCCCAGAAGCCCACCAAAGGTGATTGCATTGGTGATACAGCCGAGGTAGATGAATAGGATGGCAGAGATGGACTGGATGTGGAAGCCGTCACAGAAGTCACTCAGGAACCAGGGCAGCTTCCTCTTGACATCCAGACGTAGTCCACCGAAGAACCTGCTTGAGACAGGCCCAGGGGCTGCTTTCTCATCACAAACACTGGCTGAGGCAGGACTATTTATAGAGTCCTGCAGAGTCTGGGATGAGAAAGCGAATTTGACCAGGGATGAATGGAGGCAAGGATCTTTCTACTAGAACATTTAGGACCAGAGATGAATTCTTACAGGACTATAGTTTGTAGTTGGCACCGTCCACACTGGGAAGGGGTGGGGATGTAGCCTGTTTGGGAGAGGAAATTTCTGATGGGAATATTACACAGAGAATGATCATCCTGGAGTACACAGATGGTAGTCCTCCTTGTGTTCCTGACCATCCACAAGGTTCCTATGCTTGGTAAACACACGTGTGTCCAACTACGGGCGATAGAGGCATCCCAGATTATAACACAGATTCATTAAGGACAAGATGCTAAACCTTGTAACTGGTTTTTTTGCTCTCTGGAGCAATTGACTTCGGGATTTTAGTTTTGGGGACAGTGCTTACTGGGGATTCTATTCCCCACATTACTCAACCCAGTACATAGCACACCAGGCCTCTCAACCTCAGTAGTGCTGATATTCTGGACTGGATAATCCTTTGTTGTGTCTTGTGTATTGGAGGATGTTTAGCAGCATTCTTGGCCTCTACCCACTAGATGCCAGCAGGATCTCTCCTCCAGTTGTGACAAATGAAAATGCTTCTGGACATTGCTACATCCCCCGAAGCAGAGGGGAGAAAGTGAGAGAAGAAACAGAGGGGCAACATTGCTTTCAGCTGAACACCATTAGTATAGACTTCATTCTCTAAGTCATGATTTGCATATAGCTTTATAGAGTCATGTCCCTTTCTATATCTAGATCAATCTGAGTGACTCCAAGAGTTGGCAAAGAACCCAGGCCAGAAGAATTTTCTTTTGTTCTCTTAAAAGAAGAGAAAAAATAAGCTTTTGAAGAGGTAACATTAAGTTTTT
>VMDO01004326.1:34173-127316 GCA_007922755.1 Pedetes capensis | reverse complement strand
TGGTACTGGGGGTTGATCCCGGGGCCTCACACCTGCATGCTTTGCAAGTGCTGGACCACTGAGCTGCACCCCCAGCCCTTTTATTTTTTTTTCCTTACTTCCTGAGACAGGGTCTCACTAAGTTACATAGACTTCCTCTAGTCTCGAACTTGCGATCCTCCTGTCTCCGCCTCCCAAGCCGCTGGGATTACAGACGTGCGCCACCACGCCCAGCTCACTTTTTATTTCTGATTCTAACACACAACACACTTTTACCAAATTTCCTGATTCCAAAATGCAAACCCACCTGCCCAAGGTAACCCCTGCCGCAGTCTGAAATGTTCTGCTCTTGCGGGCTCCATGGGGGCCCTGACTCCTCACCACTGCTATCCGACCCCCGGCCAGAGTGCCCTCCTGACAGCCTGCAGCTTGTCCGCCGTCCACATCACAACATGGAGAGGTTGTCACTGATGACCTCGTACCTGCGTGGGCTGCCTGTGGCCCGTACGGATCCCCAGTGAGTGAACATTTGGGTGGTGTCCGCACTTCACCATCACGGGCCTAACTATTGTCGTCCTCTTCACGCAGATCACTGGGGACCTGGGAGGTCTCTGTCTCAGGTCCCAGCAGGACATTTGAGGACCTGAGGACCTTGCCACTTTGCCCTCGCTGACGTCACTTCCAGCAGCATAAAAGTGTCTTTTCTCACATCTTGCCCGAAGCCACACATTAGTCAATCTCTAGTCTTTTTTTGTTTGTTTGTTTTGAGGTACTGGGGGTTGAACCCAGGTCCTCACACTTGCATGCTTTGCAAGTGCTGGACCACTGAGCTGTACACCCAGCCCATCTTTTACTTTTTGAGACAGGGTCTTGCTAAGTTATGCAGACTGCCAGTGATCTCCAACTTGCGATCCTCCAGCCTCCGCCTCCCGAGCCGCTGGGATTACAGGCGTGCACCACTGTGCCCAGCTAGTCTTTGTTTTCTATCCATTGCTTTATGGTCCTTTGGTTATGGATGAGAGTGCGAAGCTCATCGTGCTTATTGGACACTCATGCTTTTTCTCATTAATAGTTTTGAGCAAAGCTTTGGTATAGGCCTCTCCCCTCCAAGCCCCTCCTCCTCCCACCCTAGAGGAATAATTCCGAAGGCCACACCTGCCTCTTCCTCCAGCTGCTTAGATCCCCTCACTCCCACTCTCTCAGCGCGCAGCCTGAGCTCTGGGCTGTGGCTGTGCTGGGTGTATTTTGTCCTGTCCAAATTCAAGGGCTTCTGGTGCACAGCAGACCCTATGCCTGCTCTGGGGCTTTGCACGTGCTGACCCTCTGCTCAGAGCACACCATTCCTCAATTCTTTTTAATTGAAACAACTTATTGTGAAATTGGGCTGGGTTTTAGCTCAGTTGGTAGAGTGCTGCTCTGCACTTTGTGAGGACCTGGGTTCCATCCCCACCACCACAAAAATGGGGGAAGGATGTGGCAGTCCACGCCTGAAACAATCTCAGAACAGCCATTGAAAACTCTACACGGGTTGCTATGAGTTGGACATGACTCAGTAGCACCTAACAACAATTGTGAAATACTCATAGATAAGAATAAGTATGTGTAAGATTTAGTGAATGAGAAGACAAACCCTGAGTGTTCGCCCTGCCACTGTGCCCTTGTCACCCCGCATCCTGCCTGGGGGTGCCCTGTCTTCCTCCCAGCGAGGCCAGGGCCGGAGGATGCCTGGTGCGGAGCAGGCGCTCCACGAATGTCGGGTCATTATTCCCCCAGCACCTGCCATTTGCCCTGCCTCGAGCTCCATGCTGTGCTCGAATTTCTTTACTTCCAGTTGCTCCTCTGAGCCTCACCACAGTCTCAGCTTGGCAGATGTGGAGACTGAGCCCAGAGAGGAACAGGAGCTTGGTCAGGGCACTGAGCAAGTGAAATGTGGAGGGAGCCGGGCTTTGCAGCCAAGTCAGCCTGGCCCAGCCTGGGTCCCTAGCTTTGCTGTCTGGCCTCCCAGAGGACGAGTGAGTGAATGACTGAGGGCAGGCTGAGGCGAGGCCCCACTCTCTGGGCACGCCTGTCCTCTGCCCCCTGGCAGCACTTGGACTTCATTGTCACCAGGAAGCTCAAGAGGCCCCTGGGCAACTCGCGAGCACCACAGCTGGTGCCGAGTCCTGTGAGTGGAGCAGGAACTATGTGGCCCCATCAGGCTCTCACGCCAGGTGGAGCTGGGCCAGGGGCCACGGCAACACGCTGGCCCTGGGGGAAGGCAGGCCCAGGCTCTGGAACTGTAGCACCAAGCCTCTTCCTGTGTGTCTCTAAGACAATTCTCAAACCTCTCTGAGCTTCGGTGCGCCTGTGTGCAAGCAGACATGTCCGTAGGGCACATTTCCCAGAAGGCAACAGGTGCTCGGGGAATAAGTCTGCCTGACGGTGGCTGAGCGCCCTGGGCTGGAAGCTGTCCCAGACCCGCCCTAGTTCTCTGGAAAGGCACACTGCAGTGGGCCAAGGAGGCTCCTTCGCCTCATTCTCTCCAGTCCTGCCTTGGCAGGTCCCCATCGGGAGGCCAGGCTGTCCCTGTCCGTCTCGTTCAGCGGGGCCCTCGGGGCCTCTCCCACAACCGGAACCGGCCGTACTTCTCCCCCACAGAGCCCCAAAGGTTTTCTGGAGAGCTACGAGGAGATGCTGAGCTACGCGCTGCGGCCCGAGACCTGGGCCACCACCCGGACGGAGCTGGAGGGCCGAGGGGTGAGTCGGTTTGGGCTGCATTTCCTGGAGCCCCCGTCTACCTGAGGCCGGGGGAGCAGGAAGGGGCTGTGCTGCGCTCTGGCTGGGTTCCAAGCAGCGGTGATGGCTCCATGGCTGCGGAAAGGCCAGGTTCTGGCCCTGCCCTGGGCCGTGAGGGAGGCGGCCCCAGCTGTGCAGAAGCAGGGCAGGTGGGCACCTGCACGTGTCACGCCCAGGCCCGCTCCCGCAGGTGGTGTGCATCGGCTTCTTCGACATCGTGCTCGACTTCATTCTCATGGACGCTTTCGAGGACCTGGAGAGCCCCCCGTCCTCCGTGCTGGCCGTCCTGCGGAACCGCTGGCTCTCGGACAGCTTCAAGGAGACGGTGGGCCACAGCCCCACTCCCTCACTCCCTTTCCCGTCCCCCAGGGCTGGGCACTCGCCCATCTGGCAGCTCCTGCGCCACTGCTCACACCCCAAGGTCTGGGGCTGCCGGGCTTGGGGTTCATTCCAGGTGCTCCAGCGCTCACCTCTGCCCCCGTTTCGAACCCATGGGCGTGCGTTTCCTGCTGCAGGCCTGCCCAGCCTGGGCTGGCATTAATTCCACTCAATTTTAATGCGGGCCATGAAGTTAAAGCAGGGAAAAATAAGCCAGGCCGCCATGGCAAACAATTATAATCCCACCAGTTCGGGAGGTGGAGGCAGGAGGGTCGCAAGTTCCTAACTTAGTGAGACTCCATTTTAAGATTAAAAAGGGGAAGCCAGGCGCGGTGGCACACGCCTGTAATCCCAGTGGTTTGGGAGGTGGAGGCAGGAGGATCATGAGTTCCTAACTTAGTGAGACTCCCTTTTAAGATTAAAAAAGGGAAGCCGGGCACGGTGTCGAACGCCTGTAATCCCAGTGGCTTGGGAGGCGGAGGCAGGAAGATCGAAAGTTCAAGACCAGAGGCAGTCTGCGTAACTTAGTGAGACCCTCTGTCAAAGTAAAAAAATGGGCTGAGGGTGCATCTCAGTGGTCCAGCACTTGCAGAGCATGCAAGCGCGAGGCCCTGGGTTCAACCCCCAGTACCACAAAAAAAAAAAAAAAAAAAAAAAAGATTAAAAAGGGGCTAGGGGTGCAGCTCTGTGGTAGAGCACTTGAAAAGTATATGCAAAGCCCTGGATTCAACCCCTCAGTACCACAAACAAACAAACAAACAAATTAATAAAGAAGTAAAATAAAATAGGGAAAAAAAGAGAAAAAGACCCTGGAGTAACAGAGCAGGAGAGAGCCCCGCAGCGCCCGCAGTGACCTGTGGCAGTCACACTGTGCTGCCCCAGCTGGCCTTCACCTAGGCCTTCCCCGGGTGTCGTTGTGGCTCTTGACCAACGCCAGATGAGGTGGGTGCCATGTCCTGGCCATTTCACAGAGGAGGAAACTGAGGCTCCAGGGAGAGAGATGAACACCGCGAGTCCAGGGACCCACAGCAGTAAGGGTCAGACTGCAGGTTCACATTTAGGTGCGCCTGGTCCCACATTTAGTGGTGAGAACAGCAGAGCTCAGGGATGGGGCCTGGGCTAGGGGGTCGGTAGAGGCCATGGTCAGGCCTGCTCTGACACCTGGGTGAGTGCCATCTCTGCTTTAGGCCCTGGCCACAGCTTGCTGGTCAGTCCTGAAAGCCAAGAGGAGGCTCCTGATGGTGAGTGACTGGACAGGCCCCTGGGAGAGTGCTGGGGCCCCGGGTGTGGCTTGGTCTCCCCTGGGCTGGGGCTGAGGTGGCAGCAAAGGGGCTGGGACAGGGGGGCCTCCCATACTCCCTGCCCCTTGGGTCTCTCTCTCTCCCTGTGCTGGCCACGGGCTCAGCAGAGGGGAGGCCCAGGGAGGAAGGCAGGGCTCATGTGCAGAGTGGGCTGCCTGGGCCAGGGTGCCCAGGGAGCAGGCCGGCCCTCTTCCCACCCAGGGACTGCTGTTATCTTCACTGTCTGAGACCCATGTCCCCTCCTGGGTACATCCTTGTGAGCCCACCAGGCCCTGCCTCCTGCAGTCCTCACAGCATCCCCACCCCGCTCTGCAGAAGTGCACACTGTCCAGGCTCTGCCAGGACAAACACAGTCCTTCCCTGACCCCCTGAGGCCTGGCAGCCCTCCGCTGCCCCACCCCCAGCCCAGTTCCTGAGCCCTGCCACCTGCCACAGGTGCCCGATGGCTTCATCTCCCATTTCTACTCCGTATCGGAGCACGTTAGCCCTGTCCTGGCCTTCGGCTTCCTCGGACCCAAGCCCCAGCTCGCCGAAGTCTGCGCTTTCTTCAAGGTAACTAGCGGCGTCCACTCCCTTCCTGCCCGGGGCCCCACCCCAACCAGGGGCCCCAGCTGCTCCCAGAAGAAGGGCCAGAGGGAACACCACGAGAGTGGCACCCAAGGGTGGGGGAGAATGGGCAAGGTCCCTGGTGCTTGAGAAGGGGACTTGGTGGGGCCTGGAGGACATCCCTGGGGGACCAGGCCCGACGCCTGCCCTGTGCCCAGCACCAGATCGTGCAGTACCTGAGGGACATGTTCGACCTGGACAACGTGCGCTACACATCGGTCCCTGCGCTGGCGGACGACATCCTGCAGCTGTCCCGGCGCCGGAGCGAGATCCTGCTGGGCTACCTGGGAGCCCCCGTGGCCAGCAGTGTTGGCCTGAATGGGGCACTGCCCCCGGAGAACGGGCCCCTGGTGGGGCTGCAGTAGTGGCCGATGTGGTGGGGAGGGAGGGGCTCAGGCAGAGGCTGCTGTTCCCCTCCTTTGGGTTGGCATCCAAGGGTCGTGGTGGCCCGGGGCAGTTGCCCTGAGCCGGCCTCACCCCTCAGCTGGGAATCCCAAGGCCTAGAAGGCACATTTCCCTGCAGAGGCCCGGAACCCCAGGGCCACTGGACCACCCTTGGGTTGCTGGGGAAGCAGAGGCCGGGGCCGGGGACCAGCAGGGCCTGACAGAGGAAGGTGGGGAGAGAGGAAAGTGCTACGGAGAAGTGGGGCGGGAAGAGCCCAGGCCCTGGGTGTGGGACCCCAGGGCTGGGTGTCCATTCCAGGGCTGCAGATGAGGTGAGTGGAGGTGAAGGCCCCAGGTCCTGAGCTGGAAGCCACCTGCAGCCACACGTCTCAAGGTCCAGGCATCTTCCGGCAAGCCCAGACGGCCCTTGCCTTGGCTGCTTCCCCCCGGGCAGTTTGCAGTGGCCAAGAGGGGCCTGGGCCGTCCAGATGTGGCCGGCTCCCTTTGTGCTCACGCCTGGGAGAGGACTGGCCTCTGGCAAACCCAGGCACCAAGCTGGGACCCTGTCTTCCCAGCATTCCCACGCCCTGCCAAAGACTCACTTCTTCTGCCTGGGCCACCACCAAAGATGGAGGAGGTCCCCAACTCACCTTTCCCTGTGAGCCCAGAACTCCCTGGGCGGTGCTAAGCTCAGAGCGGGGCCCCTGTCGCCTGGGCTCCCGGTGGCGGCTCCAGGAGCGAGGCACCTAGGGACCAGGGCAGAGATCGGAGGATGTGCACAGCTGGACCAGCTCCCTCACCCACGCTAGGACAGGAAACCGTGCGCAGCACTTTGCCTTCGACTTGACGCACAAACGCTCTGGAGTTGCACAGGGCCGCGGAGCCTGCCTCGGGGTGGCGCGGCCCCCTGGACTTGCGGAGAGTCCCCTTAGCCGCAGGGGTCCCACCGGCCCCGCCCACGCACGCACACACGTCTCTGCCGGTGTTTTTGCTGAGCCGGGAAGTTTTATTTATTGCCTTAACACTTTATTTGGAGGTTCTGCCCCTCCCAGATCGCGAGACCTGCAGGAGAAGGGACTCTGGTTCCCAGGCTGGAGCTGAGCCCTGGCTCCTGGGCTCGGCCCCTCTCCCTGGAAGGGGATGGGCTCCCAGGGGGCCCGAGGATGAGGACACACAGAGGAGGGAACAAGAGGGTGACGGGGCGGCCAGTGCCTGAAGGGAGCAGCCCTCCGCCCGCATTCCCTTCGTTTGCACTTACCCCACGCCGTGAATGTAACCGTGGGCCGCGGCCCGCTCTCATTTGCCCCCAGCCACACACAAGCGGTGTTTCATTTTGTCCCTTTTGTCCTCGTTTTACACGTCCACGCACTGCCTCTAGCACTCGATCTGTTGCCGCTTCCCGCTTGTGTACGATAGAGCGTGTGCACTGACGGGAGTCAAATAAATGACCGGAATGACCTCCGCTGTGTGCTGTGCTGCAGGGCCGGGGCTGCTGTTTGGACCAGAGCTGGAGACCCGCTCTTGGGTGCAGTCGAAGTTGGGGCCACGTGGCAGCCTGATAGGGTCTGCATGTCATGGGGGGGGTGTAGTGCCCAAGGCCAGGCCAGCTCAGGCACATCATGCGGAGGCCACTTCTCCCTGGGCCTCAGTTTCCACATCTGTAAATTGCAGGCGTTGGACTGGGCCCGGGATGCAGACTCAGAGGCTTCCAGACTCAGCTTCTGTGACTGCCGGAGCCGTGAGAGCCACAGGCAGGGGGCTGGGGCAGGTTGGAACCGAGCAGGTTCCAGCTGTCAGGTTTTCAGCTGTTTTCATGGGCATTGGAAATCACAAGTTTCACATGAAAGGTCTCCTACAAAGACTTTGTTTAAAAAATTTTCAAGGGCTGAGGGTATAGCCCAGGGGTAGAGCACTTGCCTACCATGTGCAGGGCCCTGGGTTCCATCCCCAGCCCATAAAGTGACCTCAGAGACTTATAAAGAATGTCCCTGCCACACCTGTAATCTTAGCACTTGAGAGGCTGAGTTCCTGGCCAGCCTGGCCTACATAATGAGTTCTAGCCCAGCCTGGCTACACAGCAAGACCCTGTGCCAAAAAAAAAAAAAAAAAAAAAAAAAGAATGCCCCCAAAGCCAACGTCTCTAGTCAGTAATTCACGTGTTGCCATATTTGTTTCATATGTGTATTTCTTTTCAAAATATTTTAGAGTTGCAGATATGAACGTCACCCATAAACACTTAAGCAAGCAGATCTTAAAAATAAAGTCGTTTTCCAGCATGACCACCACACAAAGGTACACCTAAAAAATAATAATTTTCTACTATCTTTGCTGGAACTCTGAAGACAAGCTTTTCCTCTTTTTTTATTTTTTTGGTGGGGCTGGAGGAGGGTGAGATAGGTTCCAATTCCATCTAAAAAAAGGATACATGCGCCAGATGTGGTGGCGCACACCTGTAATCCCAGCAGCTCAGGAGGCGGAGGCAGGAGGATCCCAAGTTCAAGACCAGAGGCAGTCTGCATAACTTAGCGAGACCCTGTCTCAAAAAGTAAAAAAAATGGGCTGGGGGTGCAGCTCAGTGGTCCGGCACTTGCAAAGCATGCAAGCGCGAGGCCCTGGGTTCAATCCCCAGTACCACACACACACACACACAAAAAGGATACATGCTTGAATCTGTTCCTTCACCCATTTTAGAGGCATGAGCTGGCATAGTTACTCCAATGCTGTTTGGTTTTAAACAACTTTAACAAGTTGTCATTTCCATGCCATAAAATGTCCTGCTTTAATGATTTTCAGGAGATATACAGAGGTACTAGCACAATATAGTTTTGGAACATTTCTGTCACCCCAGAAAGACCCTTTGTACTCCCTTGCAGTACATCCCCAGGCCACTGTCAACCCACCTCCTCTCTAGACTTTCCTGGACATTTCCTGCAGATGGCCTCACAGCACATGCATACTCCTTGGATTTTGGCTCCCACCGGTAGAATAATGATTTTGAGATTCATTCACTTTATATCATGTTGTTGTTAGGCGCTGTTGAGTCCGCATCCCACTCATAGTGACCCTACGGACAACAGGAGGAACAGTACTGTTAGTGCTTCTCTGTTATTTATAGCGTTTTCAATGGCTGATTGTGTTTTGGGAGTAGGCTGCTAGGTCTTTCTCCCAAGCCTACAGCACCTGGGGTTCCCAGGTGGTCCCCCATCTAAGCACTAACCAGGCCCCATCCTGCTTAGCTTCCAAGAGATCTGATGGGATCGATGCAATGCCACAGTGATATAGCTGTAGGCTAAAGTGTAGCTTGCTGGGATTTAGCTCAGTTGGTAGAGCGCTGCGCTGCAGTCTCTGAGGTCCCAAGTTCAATTCCCAGCAATGCAAAAATGGGAGAAGGGCCTGGCAATCCACTCCCAAGGCAACCCCGAAACAGTCAGCCATTGAAAACCCTATGAGGGTAGCTGTGAGTCGGATACCAACTCCACAGCACCTAACAATACATACAACAATAAAGTGTAGCTTAGGCTGGCCTTGAACTTGCAATCCTGCTGCCTCATCCTCTTCAGCAAATTGATTAATCTAATCGTGTGCCCTGCCACACCCAGTTTATGGCATGTATCATTTTATTGTTGTTGCATGGTGTTCAGAGTTTTTGTCTTCCTTTTCCTTCTTTTCTCTTTATCTTTTTGAGACAGGGTCTCCCTCTGTACCCTTGGCTGGCTTCAAAGTGGTGATCCTGCTGTCTCAGCCTCCACCATGCTGGAATTATAGGTGTGTGCCACCACGCCCAGCTCTTTCCCTCCCTGTTCAATACCACTAGGGACACGGGGCTTTTTAGTTATTTGGCATTTCACAGTCTGTTACAATCTCTTTTTTTATGGAATGCGTCATGAATTTGCATGTCATCTTCATGCAGGGCCAGGCTAATCTCTTCTGTTTTCCTTCCAGTTTTTTAGTTTATATGCTGCCAAAGTGAGCACTACAGTCATTCAGTTGATGCTCAAATAGGGACAGATTTGGCGAGCGGGAGCCCCTTCCAGCTCCCCCCAGCCCGGAGCCCTTCCTCAAAGCATACTGCCACCCAGGAAGCTCTGCCTCCCACTGCCAGACTTGAGGCAGGCATCTGGGACCACCTAGGCTCAGCTGAGGCACCAGCTGCACTGGTGACCCAGCAGAGCCCAGGCAGGAGTGCAGACCCGCAGCATCGCGTGGCGACTGTTTTAAGCATCAAGTGTTAGGGTGGCTACTACATAACAGTGGGTAACTGAGCTCAGCCCCCATGCTCCTGAAAGGGGAGATGGGAGAGAGGGGGGCGGCCCAGGGCCCTGGGTCTGAGACTCAGCCCGATTCTCCTCAAGCCACAATCCACAGGCTGTTCACTGGGAGTTTATTTTTCCGAGGTCATGAGCAGCCCTGGGCTTCCATTGGCCTCCCTGTGGGCTGCTTGTGTGATAGGAAGAGCCCGGCGTGCATAGCACGTGGCTTATCAGCTAGTGCTCAACTAACAGGTTTCGGTTACAGGAAAAGTAGCTCAGGGCAGCTGAGGAGTGGCCAGCTGCCCCCACATCTGTGCGCCTCCAGCTCACTCGGGGAGCTGCAGCGTGTGCCCGCATACGTCTGCGAGGCTACAGTGGGCATCAGGCCCGTCTCCCTGCTGCGCACTGTCCTGGCAGCAGCTTCAGAGCGACCCCCAGAGAGAGCATTTGTACCACAGAAGTCAGCAAAACCCACAGACCAGGGGAGCTCGCAGTCCAGGGAGGAGCTGGACCATCTCTGCCTTGGGGACTTGGCCTGATGGTGTGTGGGACCCCAGGGTCCACATTCCAGAAGCTTCAGAGAGACAGATGGTTCCTGCCAAAGGTTTTGACAACTGACACTGTCACTTCTAGTTTGAGACCATCTTCCTTCCCTTCTTCCTCGCTTTCTCCCTCCCTCCATCCCTTCCTTCCTTTTGTGTGTGTATGGTACTTGGGGGTTGAACTCAAGGCCTCACGCGTGCTTTACAAGTGCGGTCACTGAGCTGTACCCTCAACCCCATTTTTTGTTATCTTCAGACAGGGTCTCCCTAGGTTACACAGGCTGCCTCTGGCCTCAAACCTGTGATCCTCCTGCCTCCACCTCCCAAGGTGCTGGGATGACAGGCTGTGCCCCCATGCCTGGCTGACCATTTGTCTTTCTAACTGGCGTCTTCAGGACCCAGGAGATCCACAACCTCCATGGAATGGAAAATTCACAAGGGTGGCACCAAGGCTGACCACGTTCTCTCATTCCAGAGACCATCTGCAGCCTGCACTGCCAAGGAGCTCAAGTAACTCCTGAAAGAATGAATGGGCCTCAGGCCCAGAGGCGGTGTGTGCGCTGTGTCAGGGGGCAGGCCTAGAGGACTTTCCTCAAGGCTCGCTGCGGCTTCACCCACAAGCCAGTGTGCTGGGATTCCTGCAGAGGCAGACCTGGTACCTCCCATCTCGGGCACCCCTTCTGTGAGCTCCCTGCCAGAGGAGAGGCCAGAGGTGACAAGCCACCCGTGCCCTGGAACGCTGCGGCTCTGGCGGATCCTGGGCAGGGTTTGTCAAGGACCCCCAGGGGCAGTGAGAGACAACAGCCAGTTGTTTGGTTCAGAGATGCAGAGCAACTCTGAGCCTGAGGTGCCCACGAGGCAGATCTGGGCCTACATCCTGGTTTGCCACACCTGAGCCAGGTGCCCGTGACAAATGGTTGGATGATCTAACCCTTGTTGTTCCCATCTGTAAACTGGGCACGTTGAGGGCTGCTGTGGAGGGAACAAGAGGGACTGAGGACAGAGCAGCTGGCAGGGTGCTCAGAGTGACATGAGGGACAGCCCTGGCCTAACCCTCAGATCCAAGGGAGGAAGCATGGGCTCCTCACACGTTTACCCTGAACTGCCCCACCCCTCCAACCCTGTCACCTCTGCTGGCCCAGGGGACCCTGCAACGGCTCCTAGGTGCCTCTCCATCAGTTCCCACCTGTCCCTCGCTGCCCCTCTGCAGGCCCACAAGGGCCGGACTGCCCGGGGCAGGTAGGCTGGCCCCAGGAGGGCATCCTGGAGGCCGGGCCCGCCTTTTACCTGCAGGATATTCGATGTGGCACAGGCACAGGTAGGTGTGCACGGGGACTTTGCCTCTGCAGGCCTGCTTGGGAAGGGCAACGCAGACTCCCAGAGGCACTACGTGTAGCACTCCAAACCCAAATGTCCTCCGAGAGTAGCATGGGAAATAAACTGTGGTACGTCCACACCACAGGACAGCACACAGCAACAAGAAGGAATCATTTCAACCAGAGGCCCAGCACGGACTACTCCGATAATCTGTGCTCAGTCGAAGGAGCCACACACAGGAAGATGGGCTGTACGATTCTGCCCATAGAAGGTGCCAGACCCAGGCATGGAATGCACGGCTTCAGGGGCCACCTGGGGTGACTAAAGCAGGTGTCAGGGGACTCCTGGGGTCCTGGTTCCTTATCTGGGGGCTGCTTACATAAATATGTCTAGTTTGTGAAACTGCATCAAGCTACAGAATTTGATTCTGGAATTTTCTGTATGAATGTTTCATATATATGTATGCACACACATGCGCACACTCACACACACTTTTTTTTTTTTTTTTGAGTCTCCCTGTGTAGCCCAGGCTGACCTGGAACTCTTCATCTTCCCGCTCAGCCTCCTGAGTGCTGGGCTTACAGGCATACGCCACCATAATGTTGTTGTATTTAAAAAAAAAACAAAACCAAACCCAAGAGCCCACCCATCCTTCACCTCAACCCCTGTCCTCAGCACTACCAATGCTCGCAAAGCCTTGTGGGGGCCAGGCCCCTGCCCACCTCTCCCCAGTACCACACTCCCTTCTCTTTTTTTGGCTTACTTCACCCAGCCACCCTCCGGCCTCAGGACACTGGTTTATGCTGTTCCCTCTGCTGGGAAAGCCCCACCCTGGATAACGCCCACTCATTTTGTAGTTCCTCATCCTTCTCCCTTGCTCCCTTGTGTGACAGGACTCTGGGGTCGGATAGGCCTGTGTTCCAGGGCCTTCGCCTCTGGGCCTGTTTGAGCAGGGCAATGCAGCCCACACTGTGATGGCTGCCCTGTCCCAGTGAGCTATTCTAGGAAGCTTGCAGTCTGCTCCTCACGCCTCTGTTTCAGAGGCCAGTAACTGCAGCACCTGAGGTCGCTGAAAGGCAGGTGACAAGGAAATGGCGCCAGCGGACCCACACCAGCCAGGAGGGGAAGCTGACTGAAGCTGACCTGGGGGCAGGGAACTTCCTGGTCCGCTGGTGGCCTCTGAGTCACCATCCTGTCCCCAGGCCACTCAGGCCAGCCCACGGTCCTAGCTCCAGCTGCGGGGCAGGCTGGCAGGTGGATCTGGCCACTGGCTAGGTATTTCCTTGGCTGATTCCCCCTCCACCCCGCAAGCACTTGTCATTCATCAGGCATTTGTTCCAGCACTGGCCTGGGCCAGGCTCAGGGTTGGACCAGTCTCTAAACTCAGGTTCCCAGGGCTTTTCCAGGTAGTGTTGCAGCCACGTGTACCAGAAGCCTGGGGGCACAGAAGAGTGCAGAGGACAAGGCTCCAACCCAGACTATGGAGGCCTGGTGGGACTCAGGGATCTGCTTTTCCTACATACTGAGGCAGGGGCTTGGTGGAGTCAGAGAACCACTCACTGGTAGAGACAGACAAGGAACCAACAGCAGTCCAGTGTGGTGAGGGCTGAGGTGGGAAATGGGGCGCAACCATGGGAGCCCAGTGGAGGCCCCTCACGTGACCATAGAAACCCATGTGGACATACACTTGAGCCGGACTTGGCCAGGCACAGAAGGGCAGAGGTGGTGCATTCCAAGCAGTGGACTACCATATGCAAAGGCTAGGCGACAGGAGCACCTTACCTGGACTGCAATTCTGCCTAACTGGAGACAGACTGGGTAAAACCGGGAGGCGTGGGTGGGGAGGTGTGGCTGTTTATTCAGGGATGTGGGATCTTTGGTTCCTTTGTTTGCGATACTGGATACTGCGGTTGGAGGAGTTGAACCTCGCGCATACTTTGCAAGCGCTCTACCACTAAACCGCACCCCAAGCCTACTTTTTACTTTTTATTTTGAGACAGGGTGCTATGTTACACAGGCTGCCTCTGACCTCAAACTTGCGATCCTTCTGCCTCCACCTCCGGAATCGCTGGGATCACAGGTGTGTGCCACCGCGCCCGGCTTATTCAGGGGTATTTTGGGAAAACAAAAGGGTAGGTAGAGTACAGACTTCTTGTTTAATACTGTCCCAAGATGCCTCATTAGGTAGCATAAATATGACTGAACCAATAAATCTTTGTTAAATGAGTGAAAGAAGAATCCTTAGCTTCAGTTAACAACCCATCCAGTAAAGCGTGTAAAGCGCATAGCGTGCACCCTTTGCCCCATGAATTTTCTCTCCAAACCATGCACGCACTTTTAACAAAAAGACTGTGCACTTTGTGGGACTTGTCTTCCGCAAGTCAGTAAAGAGCAGAGAAAAATAAGTCGCCATGTGTCTTTGGCCTTAGTTTACTCATAATTAAAAGTAGGTCAGCTCATACCCTGTAGGTGCTGAGGATCCCTCTCCACTCTGAGCAGGTCCAATCAACCGACGGCAGACAGCGCGTACCGGGGAAACATTTACTCTGAGTGCAGGTCCCAGCAGAACCAAAGCTCCCACCAAACTACAACACGCCCCCCGAGCTAGCTTCTGATTGGCTCTCCCTGCCCACACTTTGAGCCGGGCTCCCCTTCTGATTGGCTGTTCTGTTGTCTGTTCTGTACTGAAACTCTCCACTTTCCTGATTGGCCAGGCAACTACCTGCGCTCGCTCCAGATTGGCTGCTGGCTGGGCCGGCCCACGGGCTCCTCAGGGCCCTGCTTTCTGATTCGCCGCTCGGGTCGGCCACACGGCCTGGACACTGAATGGCTGCGCCACTACCTGTATCAGCCTCCGATTGGGTGCGTGGCGCCTCCCCGGCTTGATAGGTCAGGACCACCGCCCCCCTAGCTCCCCATTGGCCGCTCGGAGAAGCCCGGTCTCCGGGTAAGATGGCAGCGGACGGCCAGTGCTCGCTCCCCGCTTCATGGCGGCCAGTGACCCTCACCCACGTCGAATATCCTGCAGGTAAAAGGCGGGCCCGGCCTCCAGGCTGCCCTCCCGGGACCGGCCTACCAGCCCCGGGCGGTCCGGCCCTTGCGGACCTGCAGAGGGGCAGCGAGGGACGGGTGGGAACTGTCAAATAGTGAGCCACGGAGGGGCTCGGCCGGCGCGCGCGGTGCGCAGGCGCAGTGGGGAGGCGATGAGCTGGGCGAAATTGCGAGCCGCTCGCTCGCGCACTCTGCGTCTGCGCAGCCGGGGCGCTCCCCCGGGGTCCCGGAGACGCCGGGGGGGGCTGCAATGGGGCGGGGGGGTCTGTGTGAAGCGGGAAAGGATCCCCGGCCTGGACTTGGCCCTTTTGTCCCGCCCTGCCCCGGGCCCGAGAGGCCGCGCTCCCTCTGTGCCAGTTTCCTTCAGCCTGTGCTGTGGGCTGCCCGAAAGAGAAAGAGCTCCCTGTTGCAGGGAGTGTGCAAGCCGAGCCCAGGCTTGGCTCTGTGGTGCCACGCCCCGAGGAGCGCGCAGAAGGCACCCGCTGAGCAGGCAGCAGTCCCCGCGATCCTGATTCTGGAGCTTCCACCCGGCACGCCTCTGGGAGTGCCGCGCTCTGCAGTTGGGAGTCCATTAGCGACGCTCCTGGGGGCGGGGGAGTGGCGTGGCGCGGAGCTCGGGCCCGGGAGTCAGAAGCAAACGCGCTCCAGTTCACGCTCAGGCCTCTGGCAGCTGACCCCCGGCCAGTCACTTCATGTGCAGAGTGGCCCCCAGAGCAGAGTGCCTTTCTTTCTGTGATGCTGTTTGAATATAATGAAGGCAGCACTGAGGTGCTGGGCGCAGTGCCTTGTTGTTGTTGTTAGGTGCCGTTGAGTCGTGGAGTCGTGGAGTCGTATCTGAGTCATAGCGACCCTCATAGGGTTTTCAATGGCTGACGGTTTCGGGATTGCCTTGGGAGTGTATTGCTGGATCCTTCTCCCATTTTTGCAGTGCTGGGAATTGAACTCGGGACCTCAGAGACTGCAGTGCAGTGCTCTACCAACTAAGCGGAGTCCCAGCCCATGAGGCACAGTGCCTAGCACCCAGTAAATACCTGCAGTTAATGCACCCACCTTGCCAGGACTCTACCTGGCTAGGATGTTTGCGGGCCGGGTGAGGTTGGGGGCCCCTCACGGACCCCTGGTTGGTCAGGAAGGGCCTGCTGTTGCTGCTGTTTTGGGCAGGGACGTGAGCACCTGGCCCGGCTGAGGGTCCAGGGCTGCCTGCCAGAGACCTTTGACTCTGAGTGTTCTGCGTTGTGCTGAGGGTGGGGCAGCCCTGCCAGGTGCTGGGCCCTCCTCACCTGCCTTCCCATCACTCATCCATCTATTCGTTCAGCCAGTATCCTCTGAGTGCCTCCCAAATACTAGCCGGCTGTGGGTTGAGACTGATGAACAGGGATGAGAGCTATCCCACTCTGTGGGAAATCTCTGCTTCCTAGGAGGGAAACTAAGGCCTGGAGATGAGGAGGGACTTGGGTAAGGCCTCAGCACCTTCCTGGCTCCCCCCTCCTTGGCCTCAGAGTGGCTGCTTGGAGGGCTCCCCATCTTACAAGCAAGAAGGAACGTGGCAGTTGAGAGCAGCGTGGTACACACAGGCTGTGATGAGGGACCTGGCTGGGGATACCTGAGTTCAGTTTCTTGGAAGTGCTTCTGGGACCCCCAAACTTGTTCATATCCTCATCACACTGAACTTGCTCTCTGTATCCATCTTTTTTTTTTTTTCTTTTTTCCTTTTTTTTTTTTTTTTTTTTGCGGTACTGGGAGTAGAACCCAGGGCCTCACGCTTGCATGCTCTGCAAGTGCTGGACCACTGAGCTGCGCCCTTAGCCCATTTTTTTTACTTTTTGAGACAGGGTCCAGCTAAGTTACCAGGCTGCCTCTGGTCTCAAACTTGCGATCCTCCTGCCTCTGCCTCCCAAGCCGCTGGGTTTACAGGTATGCGCCACCGTGCCCGGCTTCTGTATCCATCTTTTGACATAGTTTTTGAGCCAGGCAGTGTCAGGCACTGTGCTAGGTTCAGGAGCGCTGGGGAAGGCGGAGGCCTTTGTCCCTACTCTCATGGGACCTACAGCATAGAGGGAGAAACAGACACTGGCCCTACTGGTACGCTAACCAGCAGGTCGTGAGTCGTATGTGCCAGTCCCATGTTCCCCGCAGGGCCGAGAGCCCTGCACTGCAGGGTCAAGCCTGTCTTTTGCTCCTGAGGTACGTACTTAATTTGTGTTCATTGTGCTCTCTCAGGCAGCATCCCAGATGGGGAAACCATGTGTGCAGCGGTACAGAAGTGGGACAGAGCACAGTGCGCTCAGGGAGCGAGAGGTCCGTCCCTGGAACTGGAGCAGAGGTGGGGAGGGAAGCAGGCCAGGCCTGTGCAGAGCCTGGTGAGGCGGGCTGAGGGCAACGTGTCCCAAGGGAAGTGGGAGCCCCCGAGGGGCCAGAATCAGAGCGTGGGAGGCCAGAGTCCCTGGCAGCATCTACGGGCAAGCCTGGGGGATTGCCTGCTGTGGGACAGGCTGAGAAAGTGGCCAAGGAATCAGGGCACTGGCCACCCCTGTCTTCACAGCCCCGTGCTGTAGTCATCAGCTGGGTAGCAGAGAGAGCCAGCATCTAAGGCTGGCAGGGGCCGGATGGGAGTGAGAGGCCCAGAAAAGGGAAGGGACTAGCCCAGCGTGGTGGCGCACACCTGGAGTCCCGGCTTTCATGAGGCAGAGGCAGGAGGATTGTGAGTTTGAAGCCATCCTGGGCTACATAGCAAGTTCCGGGCCAGCTTGAGTTACATCGTGAGGACATGTCTGAAAAAAAAACGTGGGGGCTTGGTCTCAGTGTCACCTAGCAGGGCCGTGGTAGCACCAGCATGTGAACCTAGGTTGCTGGCCTTCTCTCTTACGCCAGCTCTAAGCCAGGGCCCCCTGAGTCGGGTGGAGAAGGCCAGGTGTACACGCCCATCTCTTCCGGCCTGGCATCTGCACGCAGCCCTCCCAGGGGACCTGTCCTGCTGCTTGTGAGAGGCCAGCCTGGTGGTGCGGGATGGTCTCCCACACGGGGTTCTCCCAGCCTCTGTGTGAACTGCAGCGTAGAAGTGTCCTGGGTGCCAGGGACCAAGCCCAGTGTGTCACAGGCTCCATTGCATGAGGTCCACTCCGCTAACACCCCCATCCCACAGGAGAGAGCACTGAGGCCCCTTGGGGTGAAGGACTTGCCTAAGCTCACCCTGGCAGCCCGTGCTGGCATGGGCGCTGCACTATGCCCTCTGACCTCAGAGAGGCCACGTAGTCAGCCTCCGTGTCTCAAACGGTAGGGTGGCCTTTGGACCCAGCCTCGCCTGTGGGCATGGGGAGAGAGGCTTTCACTTCCGGACTTCAGTGTCTGCGTTTCTCCAGTGGGCCCGTGGGCCTCATCCTGTCTCCCTCCAGGCTTGTGAGCGGTGTAGACACCAGGTAGTCAATAGGCAGCAGCTCCTCTGCCCTGGAGAAGCAGCGCGGCACTGTTAGCTACAGTGGGCGGCCACGTCGGGCTTGGTGCTGTGGGAGTCTTTAGTGTAGATCCAAGTCTGTGTGGTGTCCAGAGAGCAACGGGCTTCTCTGGAGGCCCAGGACAGCGCCAGGACAGCACCAGGATGGCACCATGGGGCAGAGGCTGCCTTGGGCCTGCCAGGCTGCCCCCCTGGACAGGGCCCTGCCTCTGGTATGAGACCAAACAGGGCTCAGATTACTGCTTTGGCAGGTGACGGGTGTAACGTATCTAGGCCTGGCCAGAGACTTGGGTTTTCATCCAGGCCCCACGTCTTGGTGCCTGTGTGACTTTGAGCGAGTCCCGTAACCATGCCGGGACTCAGCTCCCTCAGGGGCACAGTGGGGACACGTGCTCTGAGGCGCCATGGTCAGGTGTAGTGGTGCTCTGCTGTGCCTGTGGCCGGCCTGCTGAGGTTGAGTGGGCCTCTGCCACCACCTGGCCCCGTCAGGGTCTTTCTGGCTTCAGCCCTCTTTGCCCTGCAGGGGGCCGACCCCTTGCTGATGCCTGTCCTCTGCCCTCAGCCTGTTCTTCCGTCTCCCACAGGTGATCTGTCCGGCCACCTCCTCGCCTACCTGAGCCTCAGCCCTGTTTTCGTCATCGTCGGCTTTGTGACCCTCATCATATTCAAGCGGGAGCTGCACACGGTGAGCCTGGCCCCACCCACTCCCTGGGCCCCTCCCCGCACAGCCCGGCTGCCTGGCCTTCTCTCCGTTCCTGCACCTGTCCTGAGGTGTGGGGGCCCCTGAAGAGGCCACGGGCATGAGGACCCAGCGGTGGTGGCCGGCAGGTCCCCAGAGGCCCAGCTGAGTGCCTGTGTGGCTTCCCCCGGCAGATCTCATTCCTCGGGGGCCTGGCGCTGAACGAGGGGGTCAACTGGCTGATCAAACACGTCATCCAGGAGCCGCGGCCCTGTGGAGGTAGGGCCCGGGCTGGGAGGGCCTGCGGTCGCCAGGCTGGGGCAGCGCCAGGAGGCCGAGTCCTCCCGTGACACCCTGGCGCATCTCTCCCCCAGGCCCCCACGCAGCCGTGGGCACAAAGTACGGGATGCCCTCCAGCCACGCCCAGTTCATGTGGTTCTTCTCCGTCTATTCCTTCCTCTTCCTGTATTTAAGGTGAGCTTCTGGCCCAGCGAGCGTGGCCCTTAGCTGACCTCTGCCGGGGACTCCCTGCCAGCCCTTCAGACACCCCTCTGCGGAGAGGGGCTGCGGCCAAGGCAGAAGGTGCTGGCAGGGTTCGGACGGGGGCTATGTGGGAGGTCTGCGCCTCAGGCTGTGGCTGAGGCTGTCTGGCGGCCTGTTTTCCCAGAATGCACCAAACGAATAATGCCAGGTTCCTGGACTTGCTGTGGAGGCACGTGCTGTCCCTGGCGCTCCTCACCGCCGCCTTTCTAGTCTCCTACAGCAGGTACGGAGGCGGGAGCCACCAGCCTGCCCTGCACCCTTGGGGTCCTCGAGGGTTCTTGGTCCCTGTTGGCCTGCAGCCGTAGCCCTGTGGCGGCCAATCCCGTCAGATCTCAGAAGCTAAGCTGGGTCAGGCCTGGTCAGTACTTGGATGGGAGACTGCCTGGGAACATCAGGTGCTGTAGGCTTGGGGGAAGGACCGGGCAACCCACTCCCAAAAATCAATCTGCCATTGAAAACCCTATGAATAGCAGAGAAGCACTGACAGTAGTGTTTCGCCTGTTGTATGTAGGGTCACTGTGAGTCGGATACTGACTCCCTGGCACCTAACAACAACAGGGTTCTTGGTCCCTCTTGGACTTCTCTGTGGACCCTGGTCCCAGAGTCTGCAGTAGAGCAGGCCTGGGAAAGGGCCCCCGGCCTCTGGCTTTAAGGGACAGAGCTCCAGTTGCCCCTTCTTGCCCAATTGGCTCAGCCCAAGATTCTGGGGACAGCCCTGTGTGTTAACCGTTTGTCCCCAGCTTCTCGGAGGACCCCTTGCAGACGAGCTCAGAGTTTAAGGGCCAGACAGGAGGGAGGCAGATTCCAGCCGAGCTGCCTGGTCACTTACAAAGATGGGGAGCCGCGGTGGAGGTCTGGCGCCCTGCGTCCAGGCTGGAGCAGAGGCCATGTGCCCACGGGTGTCTCCACGTGCGCGCGCACGGCTCCCTGCGACGCTGGCCCTTGGGCATGGGGGATTGTGCAGGCCCGTCCCCGGCCAGCTCTCACAAACTTCCCTTCTGGCCTCCGCCCAGGGTCTACCTGCTGTACCATACCTGGAGCCAGGTGCTCTATGGGGGCATCGCCGGAAGCCTCATGGCCATCGCCTGGTTCGTCTTCACCCAGGAGGTCCTAACCCCGCTGTTCCCCAGGATAGCAGCCTGGTAACTGGCTCCCCTCCCCCTTCTGCGTGTGCGCTCACCAGTAGGAGGGCCCAGGCGGCCTGGGTGACCCAGCCCGTCTCCCTGGGAGGCCCCGTGCAGGTACCACTCGCCAGGCTTCCCTCCCCTAGTGCCTCGCTGCAGGGGCTCCTGGGCTGTTGTCCTCAGACCCAGAAGCCCGAGGGCCGGCTGTCCTCAGCCCTTGCCTGGGCTCTCAGGACTTGGAAGGCCCCAGAGAGTCCTGCTGGGCAGCAGGGGCAGGAGCCCTGCCTGAGGCAACACCCTCAGTGGTTTTGGGGTCTCAGGCTGGGCATAGGCTCTGTAGGCAGTGGGGAGGGTGCAACGCCAGCCCCGGCAACTGGAGGGACATCTGGCTGGGCGGCAGCCTCAGGCCCTGACGCGGCCTCGGCTGTCTGGGTGTCTGTCTCTGCAGGCCTATCTCCGAGTTCCTCCTCATCCGGGACACAAGCCTCATTCCCAACGTACTCTGGTTTGAGTACACGGTAACCCGGGCAGAAGCCAGGTGAGTTAAGGGGACGGGAATCACCGCCGCCTCCAGGTTTGGAGGGCTTCTCAGGAGCCAGACACTGGCCTACTCTTTGACAATGCTTCATTGACTTCTCCTGTGGCCCCATTTTACAGATGAGAAAACTGAGGCTCAGAGAGAAATCTTTCAGATAATGAGTGAGGGATCTGGACTATGAGCTGTCATCCCATAGCCCTCAAATTTAATCTCTGGAGCCCCGGGCTAGAGAGCTGGGTTGTGGGATTTTCAGGGCGCCTTTGCATGGCCATGCCCTGGGTTGTTTTGCCAGGTGCTTTCTGCTAGCTGGGTAAGCTGAGGCACACCGAGTTGGGGGCAGCCTGCAGTTGCACGGCAGGTCCAGGCACAGCTGGGCTCTGGAGTCTCCTGGCTCATGTACTTCCGCTCAGCTCACCCCAGATCTTGGGTGGGGTGCCTGTCTGGGTTCAGAGAGGAGCTGAGGCAGGTCAGGCTTCAGAGGAAGCTGGGAGCATTTCCAAGAGGGTTGAGAGGAACCCAGGGGAGGGCAGAGTGGGGTGTCCCAGCAGCTAGGGAATGGGTTAGTACATCAAGGCCCAAATTACCCTAATGAGCTTAAGGGTAGAGCCTGGGATCCCCGAGGAAAGGGGATCAGAGGGGCTCGGGGAGGGCAGAAGGGCCCAGCTGGCCCTGGCTGACCTGGAGTGGCCAGCCCTGCCTGGCCTCCCCGCCTGGCCGCCTCCAGCCCTCACTCACCTGAGCCTCCATGGGCATCTGCTGGTGCCAGGTAGGTGCCAGGAATGGGCACAGAGGGAGACCGCCATGGTCGCTCCTTCACGGTGCTGCCAGTGTGGTCTGTGTCAGGGAGCGAAGCTCAGAGACTTGAGAGCCTAAGACAGAATCCTGGTGTGGGGCAGGACCTCCCAGCCAGCCTCTCAGGAGCCAGACCCGCCTGTCGCAGCAGGGGCTGGGGAAGGGTTCTCAGCAGAGGGAACAGCATGTGTGAAGCTCCTGAGGCAGAGGAGTTTGGTGAGACGCTCAGCGGACAGGCTGGTGTTGTTGAGCCAGGGAGCAAGGCGAGGGCTGGGGCCACAGCACATGGCGTGTGGGTCACAGTTAGGATTCTAGATTTTAACAGGACCCCTGGATAAGCCCTGTTCTCCTTTCTGGGTTTTGGTCAGACCCTCCAGAATATAGAGATGGTTATCCGCGCTTCCTTCAGTCTCCTGGGCCCATTTTGGGTATAGGCACACTCCAAACCAGGTGCTCAAGTTCCTTCTGGGACCGCCCCCCCAGTTCCCCTGCCTGTGTTTCCACGCCTCCCGGACATAGCGTTCACTACCTTTGTGTGATTCCGTGGTGGTAACAGCTTATTACCACCAAGGGCTGGCTTGTCCACAAAGGGCAGCTCCCCACCATCGGCTGGGATCGGCCAGGTACTCCTTGCCTCTCTTGTCTTATCCTAGCCCCGCCCCTCCCCTAGACTCCCAGCTCCCCTCCTGGGCTCCAGAGCTGGGACATTGTGGTCTAACCCGGCCAGTGACTGGCCCTCTCTGGGTCTTGCTCCCAGGGAAGGAGCTCTGAATTGGCCAGGCATGGATGCGTCTCTGCAACCGTTGGGTGGACCTTTGCCCATTTCGCTGGGGCTGCACGTGGGGAGGGGACAGCCACAGGGCCGGGACACTGAACACCAGGCATCCCCACAACTGACCCCTGGACCCTTTTGCAGGAACAGACAGCGCAAGTTGGGGACAAAATTGCAGTGACAGGTGGGCGTGGCTGGGTCCAGCCTCCAGATCCGGCCTGCACGATTCCTTGCAGGATGGACAGAATGACAGACAGAGGGACGAAGCAGAGACCTCTACAGACCCAAGTCACCAAATGGAGCCTTTTTTTTTTTCTTCTTTTAATTTTAACGGACAAGGTGGACCAAAGGGCCAAGCCAGCCCCTCAACCAGGACCCTGGGAGGGCCTGCAGCCTGGGGGCCACACGGCCAGAGAGACCCTCGCTTTGCTGCTGCCAGCCACCGGCTGGGTGGAAAGTGCCCTTGGCAAGGGCACTGGGGTGTCGCGTAAAGCATGGGGCTGGCGCCCCTGGTCTCAGGGCCAAGAATTCCAGGTGGTGCATAAAGCGCGCACTATTTATTTTTCAGTTTTGTCAAAGACAGATGGGGTTTTGGTGATGGGGCTGGAAAAGCCTGCAGCCCAGGGGCTGCCCTGTGTATGGAGGGGCCTTGAGCCAGGGTAGCCGGCCTCCACCTGGGCCTGAGCGGGGCCTGGGGCCAGGAGGAGGGCAGCACCCCATGCCCTCCCTGCCACCGTTGCCATTCCAGAACCTCGTCAGTGTTTCCTTGTCTGGGGGTGGGGCCCAGAGCAAGCTTGCGTGTGGCGCCTGTCATTGTGTTCTTCCCCGTGTCAACCTGACACCACAAGGGCTTTCTCGAGTCCCCTGTCCCCAAGACAACAGTCCTTGTCTGACAAAGGAGCCTGCACACGTGGGCGGGCGTGCCCGAGCGTTTACAGCCCCTTCCGTCCAGCCACCCATTCACAGTCTGTCTTCAGCCCCACGCAAACAGAACAAAACGCCGAGGACCTGCAGCTGGGTGCCGGGAGCAAGGTGGGAGTGCCTGTCGCCCTTCCTTCTGTGCTTGTCCTTCCTGGCCCCGTCCCCAGGCCAGGAGCCTGTGTCTGGGCATGGGCCCCCAGGTCCTTGGCACTCAGTGTGCGGCAGGGCTGCTCCCAAGGGCGCTGTCTCTGGGCGGCTCTGCCATGCTCCTGGCGATGCTTCCAGACTCCGGGAAGTCTCCAGAACTGACCCAGGCCCCAGGGGACCTGCCTAGCCCTCCCCGCGTTTTCTTTGTGGAGGTTCCTAATCTGCTGCTGAAGCACAATTTTTTGGTGCTTTCCTTTCTCATTTGTTAAAAGGCAGTGTCCAAAGCCATTCCAGATGCCAGGACCAGGGCTGATTTCTAGGGAGGAAGGTCGGTCCCATTTCCCTCCTCTTCCCCTAGTATTTTTTATTTTTTACTTTTTGCCTGAGACAAGCCAAGTGTGATGTGGTTTGACTTAAGAAAAATAAACGGAATTGTTTACTATTGTTTTAAAATAAAATCTTAAACTCTGGCGGCTTCCGCACATGCTGACTGAGCTCCTGAGAGGAGGCTGGGGGTGGCCATGGGGATTTGTGACTAGGAGCAAGGGGCTGGGTAACACGTAACTTCCAGGCATCCCTGAGGTGGCCTAGTCCCCTCCAGGCCCACCAGGGGCTGCTCAGGCTCCGGATCTGTGCCTCCAGTGAGACCTCCCTGGCTGCAGCCTGCCATCCTGCACCCAGGGGCTCTCCCTGGTTCTCAGGCACCCCCTGGGAGGTGCAGGCTGGCCTTGCTCTCGGTAAGCTGGGTTCCTCCTCAGAGGGACAGCCTTGGGGGCTGGGAACAGTGTCTACCCTTCCAAAGGTGCCGGACCAGCATCTCCACTTGCTTTGTCAATTCCGTATTCCTGAGAGTGGACAGGCAAGTGGCAGGCTGTGGCAGAAATGTTTGCACATTGAACAGGTGGTTGAAGGCTGAGGTAGGGCTGAGAAGAACGTAAGTCAAACCCAGGGGCCGGCCTGAGCTGGGGAGTCTCTGTCCTCGATAGGTCACACTGAGGCACAGAAGACCTTCCGGGGCATGTGGGAAGTGGCTTTGTTCCCACGCAGTAGGAAGGCTGGGTTGGGCCCCCACGTGCACAGAACCTTGACACTCCATTCAGGTGACTTTGGACTCCTAGTGACCACAGGAAGAATTCACCCTAGACTGGTTGGTTGTCATGTGGGTTATCAGTTACCATGGAGCCTGTTGGGTTCCCCTCTGTCCTCTGGGGCCGTGTCCGGGGAGTGAGGGTGCTGAGTCTCTACCCTGCCTCCTGAGGACACTGCGAGTCTCTGCCTTCGTGTGGCGGGTGTGTGCGGGGGCATCCATCACGCCTAGCAGCCCCAGGGCCCAGTGAACACCCTGGTTTGGCTACTTCCTTCCCGTGCCTCCTTCTCCAACTTGTGAGTCCGAATCCCTTTTCCACCAAGACCTTGTTTTTCTCCAGCCCTGAGATAGCTGGGCAGATGTGATATGGGGTTGGGGGCTTGGCTACAGGGGCTCCTCAGACTCTGGCCTGGAGGAGACCAGCGTGCCCCCTGGAATGTTTGCTCTGCCACTTAGTGCCCTGGTGCTCTTAACCATTTTGAACCTCAGGATCCTCATCTGAAAAACAGGGAAAACCACAGGCCCCACCCTCAGGCAATGGTCGCACGCCACCCACCCACCCTTACACCCACTCTTGGGGTTTCATGTGTGCCACACTGGCTTCAGCAAGACACGCTGCCTCTACCTCGTGCTTGGGGTTGGGTCAGATGGGTGATTCTGACCAGGCAGCTGCTTCCTCAGCCCAGCCCCCACAGGTGTTTGCCTCTCAGAGGCTGGGCCTGAGGTGGGCATGCCTGTCCTGTTCCCCCTCCTGCTGGCTCAGGTGGGGGCTGCTGGCCCGGGCCTTGGGCCTCTGGGTATTGACCATGCTAGCCGGCCCACCCAAGGCCCGTTATGCCCCACAGCCCATGGGACTCGGGAAGGCCCAAGCGAGGAGAGGCAGGCTGCTGCTGGTGAAGAATGCAGCCCTAGGTCTGGCCCAGCGCCCTGAGGCTGCAGCTGGCCCTCGGCTCCTGACTCCAGCCAGGACTCTTCTGGGCTCCTCTGGGAGCGTTTGGGCCCAGTGGCTGCTTGGACAGCAGCTTCTAGACCCAGAGAAAGGGGGACGGCAAGGCCAGGCCCCTGCCCTCAGCTGAGACTCTGCTTTTCCCGCAAGTGTTCCTTTATTAAGGACCCGGCATGTGCGTGTCATACGCTGATGACTGTGGCTCAGGAACCAAGCTGAGTGGAAGCAAGAGGGCCAGGGCTCGTGAGTCACATTATCCCAAGGGGCATGGCAGCCACACACAGATGGCCCGTCAGTGTAGGGGGCGCTGGGGCAAGGCCTTGGACGTCCCCCTGCCCAGGCAGCCTCGGCCTCAGGGAGACTCGGAGCCCCTCAGTTCCAGGCAATCCTCCATCTCTAGGTCCTTGGGAGCCTGGGGATCAGGGTACAGACCCTGGCCCGGCAGTGGCAATGGCAGGGACTGGCCAGAGTCACACTGGAAGACAAGGCGCTCTTTTCAGTCCCTGCTGGGCAAGGGCCGGGCTGGACCGGCCCCCTTCCCCAGGGGACGCCTCACTGGAAGAGATGCTGGGGCCCAGGCCCTGCATCCTGCTCAGCCTCCCACCTCAGCCCCAGCGGGTCAGGCCGCACTGGGTGATGCCGTGTCTTGGATCGGGGGCCAGGGGCGTGTGGGAGAAGGACGTGAGCCCTGGTGGGTGCCCATCCCCACACAGACTGGACTCAGAGCTTGGCCCGGGGGTGGCTCTGCAGTAGGGCGCGCATGTCCAGGAGCGCCTTCTCCAGGTAGTGCGCCATGCGGGCAGCGTTGGTCTCTGCGCAGCTGTTGTAGGCCGACACGGAGAAGTTGATGTGGGACTCCATGGGGTTGTAGCAGACGCCATAGCCATCTGGGACCACGGGCCCAAAGAACATGACGCAGTCGGTCTTGGCGGGGACCTGGGGGCAGCAGGATTAAAGCTCTAAACTTTTTTTGCGATACTGGGGGTTGAATCTAGGGCCTCACATCTGCATGCTTTGCAAGTGCCGAACCACTGAGCTGTGCTCCCAGCCCACTTTTTTTTTACGTTTTGAGACAGGGTCTCACTAAGTTACACAGACTGCTTCTGGTCTTGAACTTGCAATCCTCCTGCCTCCACCTCCCAAGCCGCTGGGATTACAGGCGTGCGCCACCATGCCTGGCAAAGCTCTAAACTCTTGCCTGCCTCTCCTCTCCATCCCTGGGCCGCCAGCCTGCCCTTCTGCCCTTTCCTCTTCTCTAGGGGACGGCAGCTCCCTTATCCTCCGTGAAACAGTCCTGCGGTCACCTCTTCTACAGAGCCTTCCTGGGTGTTCCCAGGTGAAGCCCAGCTGCTCTCTGGTTGCTCTCCCAGCCTCCAGCACTTCCCAGGAGGCCAGCACGGTGTCATTGCTGTGCTTCCTGCAGAGACTGTGACGTGGGGGCAGAGACTGGCTTGGCCCTGGCCGTACCCAGCACCCAGCAGAGGTGGGCTTATGGGGGGGCCCTGATGCCCTCTGTCTGCCTGGGCTGCAGTGATGCCTTCTGCCCCAGCTCCTCCTCAGGAACTCAGCGGCCAGCGGGCTCTCTTCCACCTGCCCCCCAGGCACCTGGACAGTGGCCTACCTGGCTGGTGGAGAGGTTGAAGTGCATGGCGATGGCGTAGGAGGTGTCCATGAAGATGTCGGGCATGCTCACCAGGTCCTCGATGGCCTGCAGCTTCAGGCCCAGCAGGTGCCGGTCAAACGCCTCTCCTCGGATGGCCTGCAGGGGCATGGGTGGCCATCAGGAACAGTTGCTACAGGCCCGCAGGGCACCCCTGCCTTCAGAACGGGCATCAGGAGTGGTGCTCTTCCACCCACTGGTCCCCCAGGATCATGAGACCAGAGTCAAGGCAGAAGAGGCCTCCCCTTGTAGATGGGAAAACCAGGGCCCAGGGAGGGGCAGACATCTGCCCTGGGAGGAGGACAGAGCGCGGGTCCTGGAAATGGGGGCTCAGCCTCATCCTGGCTATGGCACTGTGACAATCTTTGTGTCTTGGAGCCTCAATGTCCTCATCTATAAAATGGGTAGCAGTGAGGTTTAGATGATGCCCGCACGTGACACGGGCAATGTCTCTACATGCCATGTAACCAGGGCGGTGTCTATACAGGCTGTGACAGGCAGGGTCTGCACACCGTGGAACACAGGCGTACTGGGTAACACAGGTGGTGTCTGCTCACGCTGGTGTCAAACCAGAGCCAGGACGGACACCCAGACCGCCGTCTCTCTGGCTGCAGCTCAAGCCACTGGAGGCAGGGAGCCGCTGGCCCTGGGGAGAGGCCTGACATAGGCCGAGGCCTTGCGAAGTGTGGACTGGAACGGGAGCAGGTGGGGGGTCCAGCCTTGGTCTCTCCACTGTTCAAATACAAGGGAGCTATTGCCCCAGGTGGTGTGGGGCTCAGGGGTAGGGCGCTTCCAGCTAAGGGGCAGTAGCCGGTGGCTGCCAGGGTGGCCGGAAGGTTCCGGGCAGGTGGGGAGGCTGGCGGCGGGGCTCACTCACTCGGTCGGTGTAGGCGCGGTGGGCCTGCACAGCCTTCCGCAGCAGCTCCACCTTCTGGTGTTCCTGGGGGGCGTGAGGGTCAGGACGCTGAAGCACTGTCCCTTCCTCATCCTCCCCCACCCCAGCAGCCCACTCCCCACCCAACATTGGGTTCCAAGCTCCTTCACAGCCAAGTGCTGGAACTGCCATCTCTTCAGTCTCAAGCCAGGCCCCAAATTGGGGTAGATGCTCACTGTTGTGAGTGAATAACGAACGAGTGGCTCCCCTTTATCTCTAGGAAGCTCACGGCCCCATCCTCTGTTCAAATTCCCATGGCCCACCGCAGGGTCGGAGAACCACAGAGGCACAAACAACGTGAGCTGACAGAGTGAGCAGGAGAGGAGCCGGCCCAAGCCCGGCTCCCCCATGCGCGCCCCAGACCCCTCACCGTCACGCTGGGGTCGTCCATGGCCTTGGCAAAGGCCAGCGAGTCCGAGGAGGCCGAGCGGATGGTGTCGGTGCGGCCCAGGTGGAACATGCGCAGGGAGGCGCTCTCGTAGGTGGCGCAGGCCTGCCCGTACACCCTGGGTGCGAGACGGGGCTGAGCACGGCTCCGCGGGCTGCCAGAGGCTCCGCCCGGGCTTCTCCCTCCCTGGGCGTGTGGGCGCACCTGTAGTAGGCCAGCTGCAGGGCGATCTGGATGAAGGCGTCGGGGCTCAGCTTCTCTGACTTGGGGAAGTCCTTTCCGAAGTGGTGGAAGACCATCACGATGATGTCCAGGTCCTGGATCATGCTGGGGGGCGGTGCAAGAGCAGTGGGTGAGAGGCAGGAGCCGCAGCCCCTGCCAGTGCAGGCAGACCCAAGAGCACAGCCTCGGAGCAGAGCTGGCTTCAGTGACCCGCTCTGCCCGCCACGGCGACACGGGGCAGTGCTTACATGCCGAGGCTCTGCTTGGCCCTCTCGATGTCATTTTTGATCTCGGGAGTAATGTTGAACCGCAGCTTCTTGGGCATGGGGAGGGGCACCATGGGTGACCGCACCAGCTCAGGCTTCTTTCTGCACAAGACACAGGGGCCTCAAGCTCAGGCTGATGCCACCGAAGTGGGGATCCGTCCCTGGGACTGGGGCGGGGGTGGGAGCGTCCCTGAAGTTAGAAGGGCTGGCTAAGAGCACTCTTGGAATTTTCTTCTTGTTCTTCTTTTTGAGACAGGGTCTTGCTGCGTAGCCCAGGTTGCTCTTGAACTCACGATCCTCCTGCTTCAGCGTCCAAAGTGCTGGGATCACAGGCGTGTGCCACCACACCTGGTACCTGGTTTGCGCCTCTGAAAACTGCCTTCACTCTAGCTCTGAGGTGGCCAAATGGATAAGCCCTAGAGAGGGCAAGGGACTTGGCCAAGGTCACCAGGCTACGGGGTGGCAGGGCCAGAATTCAAACCCAGGTCTGACTGACTGCAGAAGTCATGTCTTCTGCTGCTTCTTTAGAATAACAGATTCTCAAGCGAGAGGACAGACATTTTTCCATGAGCTAGGACTGTCACCTGCATGCCACCTGTCACCAGGAACTGAGGAACTAGGCTGTAACCATACTCACGTGTACTCCATGACATGGTCCAAAAGGGAAACAATGGGGGGCCCCTCCGCGGCTGCGTGCTCATAAACCAGCCCACAGGAACCATCTTCTGCCACAATGAACTGTGGACAGCAGGGAACCCCGTCAGCCCCAGGTTCCCAGAGAGTAGCTCCTGACCCAGCCGCTCTCTGGGTGAGTGATGGGGGAAGGGCCTCTCTGAAGCCATCTCTGGGGGTTCCGCATTCTTTTGTTTATTTTTTGTAGGTTTGAGACAGGGTCTCACTATGAAGCCCAGGCTGGTCTTGAACTTACGATCCTCTAGCCTCAGCCTCCAAAGTGTGCCACCATGCCCAGGATCTCTGGGGTTATACCGACACTTGTTGAGTACCTTGGCCTACCCAGCCAGGCTAGCCTGAGCACACCCCAGGCTCAGCCACCTCAGTGGGTGCTGAAGAGCAGGACATCTAAGAATTCTACTGCTTCTGGGTTACAGGCGCAGAGGAATGGTTGTGCCCGGACTGCACCCTTCTGCCTGAAGCCAGACCCCCGGCTCTCACTGCGTGCTGCAGGGCTGTGTTGGGGGCGATGGTGGCGTGCAGGCCTATTAATGACAGGCTAGCTGCCTGGTAATTACAGCAGCATCTAGCTTGCTGGCTTCCCGCTGGCTTTACAAGTGGGAGGCTGGGGACGCCAGGCCTGGGGTCAGGAAGTCCCTAGACGCAATGGACCAAGCCTGGCGGGTGTCTGTGGGGGTGTCGGTGGTACCTGCAATGTCTTGTCGAACCAGCGGTTGCCACTGTTGAGGCTGCCACCGCCCCCGTGCAGCATCTGGCCAGCCACATGGCGGCGGTAGGTGTCTTCCGAGACCCGAGGCACGGGCTTGTCCAGGCACACCATGAAGATGCTCTTCTGGATGGAGCGCACTGACTCCCGGTTCACCTTGTCTGCGGGCGGCAGCGGGGCCGGCATGAGCCTCAGGGCCGGGGGCCTCCTGGCCTAGGGTGGGGGAGCTCCTCGCCCTGGGCTCATGGTTGGTCAGAGAGTTTCGCTCTCAACAAGGTCGGGTGGCACTCCTCCTGATCCCAAGGGTCCCGCTGGGACCCAGGGAAGTGGAAGCCCAGGGTCCCAAGGGGAGCTGGTGAGGCAGGCGGGGGTCTGACTCTGGGACAGTGCCTTCGACCAGCAGGAGACTTGGAGGCTTGAGGGGCGCTAGGGGGCAGGGGTGTGGGGACAGAGGCAGGCTTCCCAGCCCGAGGCCTCGTGCTACTTCACCGAAAGAAACTGGCCTAACCACACTGAGCCTCACTCTCCTCATCTAGAAAACGTGCCGCTGACACCCGCTCTGACTTGAGAGGGTCCAGTGAGACATCGGGGTGCACCAGCCTAGTGCTGGGCCCACCTGGCGCGCCAAGAGGCCCTGGAGGGCGACCTCAGCTCAGGCCCCTCCGCAGGCACCTTTGGTGAGGGTGTTGTAGGCCTTGGCCCAGGTGTTGCGGTGGTTGGAGGTGAGGATGCCCACGGGCTCCTTATTGGTCTGCAGGGACGAATTCCAGATCTTCTCCAGCTGCACGAAGATCTGATCCGAGGTGAGGGGCGTCCCATCGCTGTGGTACACGTCCAGCTCAAAGAACTGTCCCGGCCCAGGCAGGGGAGAGAAAGGGGCTGGGGGCCTCTGGCTGAGAGCGCCCGCTGCCCCTCCCAGCCTCCTCCTGGCCTTGGCAGCCTGGAGGTCACAGCCAGTGCCGTCCCAGGCCTGCCTCTGTCCCCTCCCCTGGGCCTGGGACGCTCGCCTTGGGCTGCCCTCCACAGCTGGTAAGCCCACCGCCCCTCTGGCTCCCAGGCACGTGATGCAGGACACTGACTGCTGGCCCTGTCCCTGGTAGCACATGTGGCCCACTCACCTGGTAGTTGTGCACCACGGTGATGTGCATAGGTGGCGTCTTGGTCTTTATGAGGTTGGTGACGGAGTCCTGCTTGGGGCCTGGCACACGGCAGGAGGACAGGATCTGATAGTACTGGTTCATGCACAGTGGCTTGCCCCCCATGTACTCCACGGGCAGGGTCTCGCTGCGGGGAGGGGACAGTCAGGGGCCACTGGGCCGGTGAACAGGGAGGCCAGGGTGGACAGGCACCTGCCAGTGCTGCAGGGGGCTGGGCCGGCCGGGCGGGGCTCACATAGGCAGGGTCAGCTCCCGGCAGGAGCAGGGCCCAGCAGGGCTGTGTGAGGGTCAGGAGGGGCTGTTTGGGAGTCACCTGGAAACTCTCCCTCCTTCTCCACCCCTGGGCTTCACTTTGCCTCAGGGGAGATGAGGCAGGGAGCGAACACCTGGGGTCCACTGTGGTTTGAATGGGACAAGGTCACTAGGATGAGGTCCCAGCAGCGAGAGCCGACGACCTGATCATTCCGCTCGCCAGTGCTCTCAGGCCCCAAACCCCGCGGGGAGGGTGACGGGTGCCTGGGCCTGCCCAGTGCCCAGGCTTACAGGCGGGGTGGTCAGGGGTGGCTGTGGTGTTAGGCGGGCCTGGGCAAGGGGGTCAGGGTGGGCGTGGGGCTGCTCACTTGTCAATCATGCTCTTGAAATCCAGCACCCCCTCTATGAGCTTGGCAGCGAACCTGGAGGGGTGGATTAGAGATATGGAGCTGGGGTCAGGGACGAGTGCTAGGGGAGGGGGACCTAGCCAAGGGCAAGGAGCTGCTGATCCCCTCCCTCCCCGCACTGACAGCCAGCTTGGGACCTCGTGGCGGGAGCCGGCCTCACCACCCAGACTGAGTGCTGTCAGAGAGCTCAGGGCAATGCTGGCGGCCGAGAGCCTGGCAGGACTCAGGTGCGGCTCAACTGGAGCAAGTCTGTGGCTGGATTAGGGCTGGTGCCAGCCGCTTCCACCCACCGAGCACCTGAGCCACCGCACCACCTGGGGTGTGGACAGGCAGCTGTTGTGGGAGGACCTGGGTCCTAGAGGACGTGGGAAGGGGAGGGCTGGGGTTTGAGGTGTCCCCTCTGCCAGGTCTCTTTCCCTTTCTGAGCGATTGTGTCCCCAAGCCACTGCCCTCAACCCGGTCTTCTTTCCTGGACCATGTGGACTTAGGAAGAGGGGTTTTCTGGCCCACATCAACCATCCCCCATGCGGGGGCCACCTCCAGCTGCAACCTGGGAACACTGGCTGGAGGTCCCGGACCTGAGCGCCAGCCCTTCCCAGGATGCCTTGGGGCCTTCATTTATTTGTGATTATTATTATTTTTATGGTGGTGGGGACTGAACTCAGGGCCTCACACATGCTAGGCAAGTCCCCTGTCACTGAGCCACATCCCCAGCCTTCTACCTCTCTCTTTTTTCCCTTGCCCTGGTCCAGTTACTGTCCTATAAACAGGACCCTGGGCATTAAAGGGTTAGGAGAAGCAGGTGGCAGCCAAGCAGCAGGCCGTTGAGCTGCGATCCCGTTTCTGGTATTTTTATCTCTGGTAGGACTGGAACAGAGACCAGGACAGGTGACATGGCTGAGTGTGGAAAAGGGGACTGTGTATAAAGGTCACCCCTGTGGCCAGCGGAGGGGAGTGGGAGGGGACTCAGTCTGAGGTTTGATGATTAACAGCTATGACGCTCTGGTGCTGGAGACCCTGCCTCCTATCTGAACAGAGATCTTGGGCAGGTCCCGTCCCCGCTCTGGGCCTCATTTTTCCCATCTGTAAAACAGGGAGGATGCTCCCAACTTCACAAAGCTATCTGTGGGGATAAAAGAACAGGCTTGGGGGCCCCTCCGACCTCCGGGGGAAGGGATTTGAGGGTTCCAGAAGTCTATAGTGCTCTGTCCACTAGGTCGTGCTAGCCGCAGCCACTCACCGGAGCTGACCCTGCAGATCCACGAAGTCTTGCTTGGGCAGCATCACGCCTGGGCTGGAGTAGATGACCACAGGCTGGCGGAACTGCAGGTAGGCTGTCTTCAGCCACCACTCGGACAGCTGAATAAGGACAGCGCTTATCATTAGGAAAGCGGTGAGGAGAGCTGGTGCCCTGCCCTCCCTGGGCTCTCCGCCCTGCCTGCAGCACAGATTCTCCCAGTGAATGCGGAGGTCCAGGGCACCCTCCACCTCCTTCAACCCACCATCTTCTCCTCAGCCTGAGCAATCAATACTGCCCAGAAGAATATGTAAGGCTGGGTGCGGTAACCCCAGCAGCCAGGAGGCTGAAGTAGGAGGATGGCGAGTTGGAGGTCAGCCTGGGCTACACATGAGACCCTGTCTCAAAAATAAATAAATAAAAAAAAAGTAAAAAAGAAAACAAATGTTCCTAGATAGAAAAAAAGGGGAAGGCTATACAAAAAGAACAAGCAGTGAATGAGTTTGGACCTCCCCAGCTGGAACTGTCCAAGGCCACACAGTCCTGGCGTAGGGGCTGCCCATGGGAAACAGTCCTCCTCAGTGGCCTCAGTTTTGTTGGTGTCAGACTGGAAAGTGGACACCCACTCTGATCCCAGGGTCAGGGCAATCTTCAGTGGGAGTCCGTGGAGAGGGTGAATTTCTGGGCTAGTGACATCTGATGGGGGCTCTCTCAGGGGACAGCCATAGGCATGGTGGGAAAGGCTGTCATGGGGCTGTGCCCACTTCCTAGTGACTGGCACCCTGAGCCGCCCCTTGCTGGCACAGCCCACCCCTGCCGCGTCCAGCCCAGGACCCGAGTGGGCCTCCTTGCCCATCCCACCCCACAGAAGGATGGGCCTTCTCACCAACTCCCCAAGGGAATGGTCGCTTGTGACACCGGGACCCTTGCCTTGGGACCTTGGCCAGAGGCAAGGAGAGGGGTGCCTGGCCCCCAGCTGGTTACCTGCCTGCTGACTCACAACCTGTGCAGCTCAGGCCTTCAGAGCTACTGTGAGGCTCTGGCCTTTGGTCTCTCTCTGGGCCTCAGTTTCCCCATGTGCCGGGATGGGCAGACAGGAGTTCTCTCTCAGCCTGGGGATCCCAGTTGCAGCTCGGGAGACAATGGGAGCCTGCAGGTCTGGGCATCCCCCTCAGAGAATCTGCCAGGCAGTGGCAGAGCTGCTTCAGGGGTGCTAGGACTGAAGCAGGGGCACCCCACACCTTTACCAGAAGCCTCGGTTTGAAAGAATCTTGGCTAAACAAGGCTAGAGAAGCCACTAGACCCCAGACCCTCTAAGGCCCTGTCAGGGCCAGCATCCTGCCTCCAGAATCCAAGGCTCTGTAAGTGCTGCCTCTGAGCCAACAGCTCCTGCCTGCCTCCCGCCTCTTCCACACAGCGCTCGGGCTCCACCAGGCCCTAAGATCAGAGCTCCCCGTGCCAGCCCAAGGCACCTCCTACTTCACACTGTCTGCCCTCCAGGTCCATGGGCTCTGCATCCACAGACCCAACCAACCCAGGAAGGAGGGTGCTTGAATATGTACAGACTTTTTCTTGTCTATTGCTGAAACTACACAGTACAACAACGATTTACATAGCATTTACCGCTTGGCTTAGGTATTATAAGTAATCTGGAGGTGACTTAAAATGTATGCGGAAATGTGTGTGGCAGCACTCTACCAACTAAGCAGCTAAGTTGCTGCCCCAGGTTATTGTATATGAGAATACAAGGCAATGTTACATAAGGGACTTGAATATCAATGGATTTTGGTACCTGTGGGGGCCCTGGAACCAGAGCTCTGCAGATACTGAGAGAGAACTGCACTTAGTGGGGCCAGAACCCAGCTCTGCTTCTCTCCCATGGCCAGCTTCTCCCTCGGTCATTCCCACATCGGCAAGCCTCTTCCCCTCCATTGGCTTCAGATTGGGACTGCCCCCCTACACCATCCGCAAATACCACTGGCTGCCTCTCGACAGTATTAGACCTCATGACTTGTCCCCTCTGCAGCCCCAGGCTCAGGCCACCAGCGGAAGCCCCCTTGGGATCAAGGCACAGGACTCCCCACTGCTCCAGCTCCACTCGTGCTTCCCTCCCAGTAGCTGGAGGCTTTTTTTTTTTTTTTTTTTTTTGTGGTACTGGGGGTTGAACCCAGGGTCTCACGCCTGCATGCTTTGCAAGTACTGGACCACTGAGCTGCACCCTCAGCCCTTTTTTTTTTTTTTTTCACTTTTTGAGACAGGGTCTTGCTAAATAAATTACTCAGACTGCCTCTGGTCTCGAACTTGCGATCCTCCTGCCTCCACCTCCCGAGCTGCTGGGATTATAGGCGTGTGCCACCGCGCCCAGCTCACAGCTGGAGCTTTTAAAATCTTTGTGTTGAAGAAGTGCACAATGCACAAGTGTAGACATGTTTTCCAAAACAAATATACTTGTATAACAATTCAGACACAGAATGCGGGCCACCGGTTCACCGGCTCACCCAAATCTCCTACGGCCTGCTGCTAGGCTCAACTCCAGCTCCTCTTCCTGGACTGCAACCCCACCAACCCCCGCTGTGCTCCGCGCTAGCCCAGCCTCTGTTCCAGAACATGCCAGGCTGTTGCCACCTTTGCCCTGAGGTCCCAGATCCAACTCCCCTCCTTCGGTCCTCCCTGCCTTTTCAATAGCAAGATGCTGCCGTTTGCCAACACTCATTCTTCCTCATCGCCCCCCACCTTTTGCGGTGCTGGAGGCAGAAGTTAGGGTATCAGCCGTGCAAGGCAGCCCTCTACCGCCGAGGCAGGCCCTCGGCCCCTCCTCGTCTTTTTTCATCTCCACAGAACTTCCTGGCCTGGGGTGACTTTGCCTGCTGACCTGCATCCTGCTTGCCACCTTTCTCTCCCCCCGCTTGAAAGTCAGCTCTGAGAGGCGGCCACCCCGTCCTCCTTGCCCACCCCAGCACCTGCGGAGTGCCAGGCACAGGGTGAGTGCTCGGGAAACTCCATGGACCAAACAAATGCCAGAGCCCCCAGCAGTGGGCAATCTGCGGTGCACAGCGACCCGCAGCACAGGCTGCCATGTCACTCACCCAGTTCTCCTTCTTCCTGGCCCTGCGCTCCAGCCCCTTCTGTAGGCGCTCCCCCACACCCCCTGAGCTCTGAAACTCGGCCACCAGCTGCTTGGTGTGAGCCCACTCCTCCTCGCTCACGATGGGCTGCAGCGCCTTGAGGTAGTGGTCCAGGGACTGCTGGAGCGGCGGCACGGGCAGCCGTGGCAGCGCATCCTGGTGCGCCTTGAAGCGGCTGGAGACCTTCATCAAGGACGATGAGGAGGGCCTGAGGAGGCCCAGGGGCTTCACCTGCGGGGGGCAGAACAGCCTGCTCATTCTCTCACCCACTCTGGGCACTCGAACTACAGAGCTGGGCCCTTATGTGCCATCCCCCTGGGCAGAGATGGCTTTGTGGGTGGTGCCTGCCCCTGGTCTCCCAGTCCTTCAGCTGCAGGTGGCCCCACCTCTTGGGGGCCTGGAGATGCAGGAAGGAATGGGACAGGGGAGGGTGTGGCCATTGATCGTGGCAGGGCTCAGGGGACCCCAGCTAAGATGAGGGACACTGTTGGGGTGACAGTGCTGAGGGGGACTTCCCACCTGTCTGGAGGCACGGGCCCCACCCTTCAGCCAGTGGAGAGGTGACAGCTCACTCTCCGAGGCCCCCACCTCTTTTTCTCCCACCCTTTCCTGGTTGAACAGAGGGAAGAGAAGATCAGAGAGCCAGATGGGGGCAGCACCTCGGCGGGAGGCCTCGTCCCCCAGCTTTCTCCTGCCTGTGAGGAGCAAGGAGGGGATGTGGGCAGTGCTGTAGCAAGACAGCTGAGTGGCCTGGCATGGAGGGGGAGAGGGGCAGAGAGAGAGAGAGAGGCGGAAGGAGTCCACGAGACTCTGGAGGCGGCAGAAAGAGAGACAGGAGGGTCCCGGGCTGCTGGCGTGGTGGCAGGCAAGCGGCGGAAGCTCCATTCCGTACCTTCTCTCTCTGCTGCTCGTCCTCCATGGCAGGACTGAGGCTCTGAGCCCTGTCTGTCTGCCTTGGTTGGGTCTCTAAGCCTAACTGTGCTACCGAGTGGATGAGCAGAACCTAGCAAGTGGCAGCCACCTGCCCGGGCTGGAAAGAGAAGACAAGAGCCAAGGTTCAGGGGGAGGCAGGGTGGGGACGGCTCTGGTGGCATCTGGGGTTGTAGCACTATCAGGGACTGAAGCAGCTGCTTTGCTCTCCCTAGCTTCCAGAAGAAAGGGTATGGGGAGCAGGTAAGGAGGCTGGCGGTAGGCACTGGCGTAGGAGGAACTTGGAAATTTTCCTCCTCTCTTCTCTGGATGGGCCCTGCGCCAGGGAGGCAGGCCAAGAGGTATTAAAAAATCCACCTGTTAAAAATCTCCATCCATCTTTTGATGTGGGAAAACTTGGCTGGAGGGCAGAAACTGGCTGCGGAACCAGGGTGGCCCTGAGATCAGTCCTGAAATCGGGGCTGGTACAAGGCCCCAGAGGCCAGGAAAGGACCACCACTGGCCAGTGGCTACCAAGAGCCCTCCCCGTCTGTTTCCTTCCTGGATTCTTGGGGCCCTACCGTGCCACCCCTCTACCAAAGCCTAGATTTCCTGAGCTGTGGCTTGGACAGCTGGGGGCCCAGGGTGGACGACTTCTGGTGTAAAAAATAAGTCAAAGGAGCCAGGCGCAGTGGTGCATGTTTGTAATCCCAGGGGCTCGGAGGCGGAGGCAGGAGGATCGCAAGTTTGAGACCAGAGGCAGTCTGTGTAACTTAGTGAGACCCTGTCTCAAAAGCTGAAAAAATGGGCTGGGGGTGCTGCTCAGTGGTCCAGCACTTGCAAAGCATGCAAGCGCGAGGCCCTGGGTTCAACCTCCAGTACCAAAAAAAAAAAAAAAAAAAAAAAAAGAAAGAAAGAAAAGAAAAAAAAAAAGGATGCTAGCCTTGGGACTGAGCTAGCTTTGAATTAGCACATCCAGGGGACCTGGCCAGGGCCGTCCTTGCCTCAGTTTCCCCAGCAGGAAAGTGATCAGGCCAGTCTGGTGGTCCCAGAGGATGACCTACAGGCTGTTTGTGGGACAGGGCGCAGCTCTGTTGGCAGTGGAAAGGGTGAGGTGGCATCTCAGGTGCGGCTGGATACCATAGTCTCTAGGCCTGAGCTCAAGGTGCACCTTCAGCCCTAGGCTCCGAATGTCTGTCTCAGACCTAGCCACACAAGCAGAGATGTGCTTGGACCAGACAGGAAAGGAACCCGGATCAGGACAGTAGCATAGGCGCTGCCCTCTGGAGAGGGGAAGGAGGCTAGTGGGTAGGGAGGGCGTGAGGTTGCCACCTGCTGCCTTCTGCCCGTTCTGAGGACTTTCTGCACAGCCCAACTTGATGGCTCCATGTGAGTTTCTCCGGCCACACACAAATCCCCAGGGGACCAATTTGGACCAACCAGATAGGCTTGGAGGTGGCTCTGGCCCGGGCAGGGTCAGCCTGGCTTGAGCCTGAGCCTGAGCCAGCCCCGGGCGTGTGCGGCAGAATAACTCGGAGAGCGGACGCCGGGGTGGACACTCCTGGTCTCTCTTCCCCCTTGGCTGTGGGTCTAAGGTTCGGGGCTGCACACCGAGGCCAGGGGGTCCCCTGTCTTTCCCGGGTCGTTGCACCTGAGCGCGACAGGACGCGGGTTCGATCCCGCTTCTGACCCAGTCCCTCTCCTCCGTGGCACCCGGGAAGCCCATGTGCCCATCCCCCGGGCGAAGGCCTGGCTGGACAGACACCGTTTCTCCCTGCGGGCACAGCTGCTCAGCCCTCCCGCTCCCCGGGGGCCGCACTCACCGCGGTCCTGGCGGCAAAGGCCAACATCTTCCCGGCGCGCCCGCTGGCCTCTCCCTCGCGCTGGGCAAAGTCCGCGCCGCTGCGGGGATCAGCGGGTCCCTAGGGCCAAGGTCGCCGAGTCCCCGCCGCCGGCCGGTGTTGGCAGCCCCGCGCCCACCGGGCCGGGCGGGTAGCGGGTTGGCCGCGGCCTTACGGGGCTGGCGGGGCGGGGCCTCGGCGGCCAGCCGCGAGTCGGAGGCGGGGCCAGCCCGGGGCGGGCGGCATGGGCGGGGCCTGCGGGGCGCGGTTAGCGGTCCGGAGACCCCTCGAGGCGACGGCCGGGGGCTCGGGCACCGGCGCGGAGGTCGCCTTGCGGCGGGCCGTTCCCTGCGGCCAAAAGCCGTCTCAGTCCCTGGAGGCGGCAGTGCGCGCCCTTCACGTCCGCCCGGCGTCCTTGAGCATTGCTCTCGGAGCGGCAGGAAGGCGCGGCCGAACGTCCTCTCATATTCCCTGGGCTGGGCTCAGTGCCACGCGCAAAGATGACAGGTGGGGCCCGCCCTTGCCGAGGCACGGCTGCCACCCCCAGCGAAACCCGACGCCTCGCACAAGTGTGGCCGCCCCGGCGCTCCGTCCCGCACGGCCGTTGACGGGCGCGCGGCGGCCGTTGCTGCGCATGCGCCCCCGGCGCCCCGCACCAACATGGCTGCCGCCGCTCCGGCACAGGCTCCGTGAGCCGGCCGTTGGTGGGCATGCTCCCTGAGTGCCCCGCACCGGCATGGCAGCCGTCCTCGCGGGGGTGACTGTACTTCTCGGTTTCCGGTGGTAGCCGGCCGGCACTCATTTCTCTTCGGAAAGCTCGGAGCCCGCGGGGGAGCCGAGGCAAGGGAAGGGGTGCGGGGCGAAAGGTGGGAAGGGACCGCAGGCACCCGGGCCCGCGCCTGGCGGTAGAAGATGGCTGAGGACGAGCGGCAGCCGCCGCCAGGTAGGGCCGGCGGGGCCGGGGTGGAGGCGGCGCCAGGCGTGGGGGCGGGGAAGGCGTGTGGTGCGGGGGGCTCCGCAGGGGGAGGGTCGGGAGGTGGGGAAACTCGAGGGGCGAGGTGGATGGAGGCCGGAGGGCCGGGAGGGGAGAGGGCGAGGGCCGGGGGCTGCACCGGAGCGGTGGGTGCGGCGCGCCCGGGACGCGGGGGACCGGAGCGGAGGCCTCTCCCACATGGAGGCAGCGCGTGCCTGAGTAAGCTGTGGACCTGGGGGCAGAGTTGCCTGCCAGGCATGGGGGCGAAGGGGACCCAGGCTCCTGCTTGCTGCTGCTGCTGCTTTTTTCTTTTTTCTTTTTTTTTTTTAAACTTATTTTTTTCCCCGGTACTGGGAGGTTGAACCCAGGGCCTCGCGCTTGCTTGCTTTGCAAGTGCCGTGCCACCGAGCTGCACCCCCAGCCCATTTATTTACTTTTTGTTTTGAGACAGGGTCTCGCTAAATTACGCAGACTGCTTCTGGTCTCGAACTTGCGATCCCCTTGCCTCCGCCTCCGGAGCCACGGCGCCCGGTTCCAGGCGTCTGTCTTGTTTATTAGCCCCTGCTAGGGCGGGCCTGGACGCTCCTCGCCCCCGTCCAGCCGCCTCCACGCCCTGCTCATCCCTCATCCACCTTCCCCCTGTCCCTCTTGGAAGCCCGTTCTGAGGTTTCGGTGGCTGGGAGTTTGCGAGAGACTGCCCTCGGTGTCTAAACCACTAATTTGAAAAAGCTGGTTGGGCAAGAGATGAGAGAGTCGGTGGCATCATCATCATCATCTGTAACTTTTATTGACCTTGTGGCCTCATTTTAGTTCTTAAATAACTGGGACGAAGGTGCTGGGAAGGATCTTATAGAGACCCTTTCCTGAAGCCGGAGGCTGTTTATTGACCTCCTTGAGCTAAGAAGGACCAGCCGTGGACAACTTAAAATTCGGACCAAGAGCAAATAGGTTGGCTAAACACAGCTCATGTTTTGGGAAGCGCTTGATATTCCTTCTGCCCTGCCTCACATTTCGTGGTCCCTGGGAATGTCTCAGGAGGGAGAAATTTTGGAAGTCAGAAGAGGCATCCTCTCTATGCCTCCCTCCCTGTCCCCAGAATAGATGAGCCCAGTGCTAGGTTTGATCTATTAGGGAATTCAAAACCAGACATTTAGTTTACTTTGTATAAAACCTCTATGTGTGTGTGCCATTATAAGTTTGAGAGGACATCAGGAGATATGAACTATGAGGTAATCAGAATTATCAGGGAAGGGATCATGTCTCAAAAGATGAATGGGGGGAGAGGTGTTGCAGGGAGCGAGCCTGTGCACTGAAAGAGAGAAGATTCAGGGAAGTCATTTACGGCTTCTGCAAAGATCCAGGTCCCTGGAGGATGTCCATGTTGAAGTTTGAAACAGGACTTTTTGTATCAAGTGGAAAGTTCTGCTTGACTCATTGTAGTGGTGGTGGAAACTTTGGAGTCACAAACACTATATGGTAAATTGCAGCCTCTGTGAGCCTCAGTAGTCTCTTAAACATGAGAGTACTTTATATTCTTTTTTTTTTTTTTTTTTTTCTGTACTGGGGGTTGAACCCAGGGGCCTCGCGCCTGCATGCTTTGCAAGTGCTGGACCACTGAGCTGCACCCCCAGCCCATTTTTTTACTTTTTTGAGACAGGGTCTCGCTAAGTTACGCAGACTGCCTCTGGTCTCGAACTTTCAATCCTCCCGCCTCCGCCTCCCAAGACGCTGGGATTACAGGCGTGAGCCACTGAGCGCGGTTTTACTTTATATTCTTCATGGAGCTATAGTGTGTGTTCAACCCGAAGATGTGAGCAAGCTCTGTGGTGGCACATGCCTGTGATCCTAGCATTTAGGAGACTGAAGCAGGAAGATCATGAATTTGAGGCCATCCTGGGCTTTATAGTAAGACCTTGTATATTTAAAAAAAAAAAAAAAAAAGAGCAAAGCATAGGATATGGTAGGCAGTGAGTGAATGTTGATGGCTGTTCACACTTTTCTAGCATGTACAGGTCAAACATGTACATCTGGTCCTGAATGGTAGAGGGTAATCCAGCATACTCTTGGGGTTTTGTTTTGTTTTTGCTTTTGAGACAGGGTCTTGCTGTATAGCCCAGGATGACCTCCAACTCAAAATACTACTGCCTCTGCCTCCCCAGTGCTGGATTGCAAGGTGTGGGCCACCACGCCTAGCTATTCTTGTTGCTTTTGTGTGTGTGTGCGTGTGTGGTCCTGGAAGTTGAACCTGGGCCTTGCCCTTGCATGCTTTGCAAGTGCTGGACCACTGAGCTGCACCCCAGACCATTTTTTTACTTTTTGAGACAGGGTCTGGCTAAGTTACACAGACTGCCTCTGGTCTCGAACTTGCAATCCTCCTGCCTCTGCCTCCCAAGTTGCTGGGATTACAGGCATGTGCCACGGCACCTGTCTTCTTGGGGGTTTGTTTTTAAAAAGGAACATCTCTAAGACTCTAAATGTTGCCATCTTACACTGTGAGTGCGTAGCCTTGGTTCCCAAAACTAGGCTTGGCCACTTGTCCCCATTACACCAGTTAAAGGGACAAGTAATGGTGAAAAGCAGAGAAAGGAGATTTCATCAGTGTGGACGGTGGGAAGGGGAACAGCCAAAAGAGGCCAGTGACCCCAAGTCCATCTGTAACTGATACAAGCTTTAGGTTTAAGTAGAGGAAGAGTTGGGGGCAGGGGCAAAAGCTATATATATGGTCAGAGTGTGATCTGATCGATCATTATCTAAGTTCTGGTTCTGTAGGGTGGTCCCAGGAAGTTGTTAGCACTGTCACTGCTGGAGGGGTGACTGAGATGTTGGTTTGTTTATTTTTGTGGTATTTGGGGCGTTGAACCTAGGGCCTTGTGGGAGCTTTGCCAGTGCTCTACCACTGAGCTGCACCCTCAGCCCCCTTTTTACTTTTTTTAAATCTTAAGTCAGGGTCTTGCTAAATTACACAGAGTGCCTCTGGCCTCGAACTTGTAATTCTCCTGCCTCAGCCTCCCAAGGTGCTGAGCGTGCAGGTGTGTGCCACCACACCCAGCCAAGAGATGTTTATTAATCAGTGTTCCCCAGATCCACGGTGCCTGCAGGTTTAGGACAAGAACTAGAGACCTGCAGATGCCTCTTGAGGATCTGGAACAGGGCATTTGTGGGGCTAAGTGGGGAGCCATTGCTTTTTAGCAAAAGCAGTTTATAAGTGCCTGTTATAATCCCCCCCTTAGGTTTGAACATTTCTCAATCTTGAGAGAATTAGAGTGTTGGCTAGTCTGTCTTTGTGGGTTGACTGCCTGGAGCTTAGGTTGAAAAAGCCAGATGTTTAAGCCTAAAAAGCAGAATCACCATTGTAACGCAGAGTGCAAGAGGGAGCTAAAGTCAGGGAAGGGCTTTAGAGTCAGGCAACCATTATCAGAACTGTTTCTTCATAACCTCTCAGCTTTAGTTACTTTTGGAAGAGCTGGCACAAATGACTCTATTTTTGTTGCTGTTCTGAGACGGGCTCCTGCAGTGTAGTCCAGGCTGGCCTCATACTCATGATCCTCCTGCTTTAGCCTTATAAATAGTGGGATTATAGGCATATATCACCATGCCTGGTGTGATTTCATTTTGATTCTGACAATTTCTCCCTTTGTTTCTGGATATTTTTTTTTTTTCCTGAGGATATCACTGATTAACCATCTTATAGTCTATTTTTTAATTTTCCCTGTTTCTGGGATGAGATTTGCCCTGGTTGGTCTGATCTGGTCCCATGTTGGGGCGGGGGAGCGACAGATGGCTAGGAGTCAGTGCCAATAGGACCTGTATGTCCAAATTTAAGCAACTAAGATGTTTAGGCGGATCTTAACTGGAGTCCATTCTTAAGTTTAATTTTTTCTGTCTTGTAGGTAATGTCTTAGCATCTCAAAAATACTGTTTAGGTTGTTTTTTCAAAGTTCTGCAGAATGTTGACAGGCAACAGTTAAAAATTTTTACAAAGATTTATAAGACAGAATCAAAAAGGGCTTAGCAATTTTAAAACAGTCTATGTATTCTTACTTGTATCTTGAAGGATTAGAAACAGGCCAATGATAGTTAGCATTAGATTTACATAGAAATTTTTCTAAATTAATTTATAAAAGGTAGGGGGACATACAATAACAAAATACAATACAATACAATACAATACAATAATACAATAACAAAATGTTTTTTTTTAAGGCAAATAGACGTAGACCAGGTTTTTAATAGCAGGACTGCCCATCCGAACAGCAGAGATATCTGGATATAATATATTTATACAAAAAGAGCATCTTTTTGGCACCTTGTATGTTTTAACCTTATATGTTGTTAAACTTATAAAGTTCTGTGTGTTTAGGCAAGGCTTAGCCATATAGTACATTTTGCCTTTATACATATGTACATTTTAAGTCACAGAAACACATATATACATATAGTGTTACTTATACTAAAATCATAGTGACCCTCATAGGGTTTTCAATGGCTGCCTGTTTCGGGATTGCCTTGCCAGGTCCTTCTCCCATTTTTGCGGTGCTGGGAATTGAACTCGGGACCTCAGAGACTGCAGCGCAGTGCCCTACCAACTGAGCTAAATCCCAGCCCACTTGAGCTAAATCCCTATGAGGGTCACTATGAGTCGGATACTGACTCGACGGCACCTAACCTATACTAAAATAATTTAAAATTGTTGCCTATTTAATAAATTACTAAATTACAAGTGTCCAAAAAAACTATGATCTAAACTGATATGTAAATGGGCCCTTCCTCTGTTAAACTGCAAGTAATTACTCTGATAAACCATTAAGTCTTTGTCCTTTAAGATTAGCTTTTTCCTGAATACTGTGTCCATTAGTGTCCTTTGACTAGATTTTTTTTTTTTTTTTGCGGTACTGGCAGTTGAACCCAGGGCCTCGCGCCTGTATGCTCTGCAAGTGCTGGACCACTGAGCTGCACCTCAGCCCATTTTTTTACTTTTTGAGACAAGGTTTTGCTAAATTATGCAGACTGCCTCTGGTCTCGAACTTGCGATCCTCCCGCCTCCGCCTCCCGAGCCACTGGGATTACAGGCGTGTGCCACCACACCCGGCCTCTTTGACTAGATTTTGTAACAGCTAATATAGGACTCACAGGAGAAGGATGTGGCAGCCCACTCTGGAAACAGTCATCAAAAATGCTATGAGGATCACTATGAGTAGGACAGGACTCGTCAGCCCCTAACAAATAATATAGTACAAGTCCGTTTTAGATCTAGTTTAGCTCCTTTTACTTGGTATTATATTTAATATTGTGATTGTTGTTGGTAGGTGCCATCAAGTTGGATCCAACTCATAGCAACCCTAAGTACAGCAGAATGAAGCACTACTTAACATTGTGCCTTGCACACGATCTTTTTATGTTTAAGCCCATTGTTGCAGCCACTGTGGTTCTTCTCGTTTTGATTCGTGCCACATCAGTAAAGGAGGTCCCAGAGGCTTTACTCCATTCCCATCATCAAAGTCAAGTCTATTTTGAGGAGGCAACTCTTCCCTAGTCATTCCTTGAACACCTTCCATCCTGGGAGGCTCATTTTCAGCACTATATTTGACAGTGCTTTTCTGCTATTCATAGGGTTTTCAATGGCTAATTTCTTTGGGGGGCTGGGATTTGGCTCAGTGGGTGGAGTGCTGCGCTGCAGTCTCTGGGGCCCAGGGTTCGATTCCCAGCACCGAAAAAATGGGAGACGGGCCTGGCAATCCACTCCCAAGGCAATCCCGAAACAGTCAGCCATTGAAAACCCTATAAGGGTCGCTATGAGTCGGATACCAACTGGACAGCACCTAACAACAACAACAACAACAATTTCTTTGGGAGTGGGCTGCTGAGTTCTCCCTAGTCTGTTGTCTTAGTCGGGACGCTCAGCTGAAACCTGTCCACCATGGGTGGCCCTGCTGGTATCTCAAATACTGGTGGCATAGCTTTCAGCACCACAGCAACATGCAAGCCCCCCAGCATGACAAATTGACAGACATATGGGGGATATATAATATTACTTTGGTTATACTTTGCTCATGGGTGTTTAAGACTATGTAAGAAGCCAAAAATTAATCTTTTTGTTTTTACTGTTTAGATGGGTTGAGGCCCCTTAGAAGTTACTTTTAGGGACTTACGAGAAGCCTCTTGGCTCCTTTCATTTTTTCCTTTATCCCATTTTGCCATCTGTTGGGATGAGTCAGGGTCCTGTTGACCTGTGGCTTCCCTGGGTAGCATGGGGGAGGTTGCCCTCTTCGAGTTTTCCACTTTGCAGATGTGTACTGGTTAGACAGCCTCCAAGGTCTCCGCAGCCTCTCTGATCAAGGGGATAGGTGACTTACCACAGTTGTAGGGCCCCTTTTAGAGTGGTTCCTATTATCCCCGGGGTTCTTGACCTTCGAGGGCAAGGGCAAAAATATTGGCTATCTTCTTAGCTCTATTATCTTGATTGGCTTTGGCCTCTTAACTTATCATTGTTGAACACCTAGAAGGTCAGTATTACTAGTTTTGAAGAAAGAGTAATGGATTTTAATCTTAACTTTGGCATAATACTTAAAGCATAGACATATAGCACCTTTAGCTCTTGAATGGATGTGTTAGTCATACATACATGTGTGGTGCCAAATATTCTATAATAACCTTCAATAATAGTTGCTCATTTAACAAGAGTTGTAAAGTGAAAGATTTTAAAATAAACTGATACTGACGTAAATCCTGACATGATCAAGACTTGGTTTCCTCAGTAGTTAAAGGGCTGAGAGAATTGCTTGATAACACAGGCAATCATCCTGACAAGACCTAAAAGCCTGTTTTTCCCTTTTTTGTGGTATTGGGAGATTTGACCCAGGGCCTCACCCAGGCTTTTGCAAGCGCTCTACCCCTTGCCCATTTTTCACTTTTTATTTTTGTTTTATTTTATTTATTTTGTGGTACTTGGGGTTGAACCCAGGGCCTCACGCTTGGATGCTTTGCAAGTGCTGGACCACTGAGCTGCACCCTCAGCACATTTTTTTTTTTACTTTTTGAGACAGGGTCTCACTATATTACGCAGACTGCCTCTGGTCTCAAACTTGAGGTCCTCTTGCCTCCACCTCCCAAGTTGCCGGGACTACAGTGTGCCACCATGCCCAGCTGATTTTTCACTTTTTATTTTAAGACAGTTTCTTGCTAAATTATGCAGGCTACCTCTGACCTGGGGCTGGGATTTAGCTCAGTTGGAAGAGCGCTGCTCTCCAGGCTCTGAGGTCCCGGGTTCAATTCCCAGTACCGCAAAAAAGACATGGCAGTCCACTCCCAAGGCAATCCCAAAACAGTCAGCATTGACAACCCTATGGGGGTCACTATGAGTTGGACATGACTTGAGGGCACCTAACAAGGTAACAACCTCTGGCCTGGACTGGGATTTAGCTCAGTTGGTAGAGCGCCGTTCTGCAGTCTCTGAAGTCCTGGGTTCGATTCCCAGCACTGCAAAAATAGGAGAAAGGACATGGCAATCCACTCCCAAGGCAATCTGAAACAATCAGCTGTTGAAAACCTTATAAAGATCACTATGAGTTGGGCACGATTCAATGGTACCTAACAACAGCCTCCACCACTTCTGGCCTCCAATTTAAGAACCTCCTTCCTCTGTCTCCCAAGTTGCTGGGATTACAGTTATATGCCACTGTGCCCCTGCCAGCCTTTTTTTTTTTTTTTTTTTTGGCCAGGTTTTAATAACTGTTACTAAGAGCAGCAAATTAATATTTTAAGGAATTCTAGCTGCCTTTGTTATCTTAGACCTGGAAAAACCCTACAAACAACTTTTGTAAGACTTGGTACTTTAAAAAAAAAATAATCTTTATGCTGCTATGTGAAACCTTTGTAATTTGCATCTTTGAAATTAGAAATTATTTTCTTATTACTGCTAAGTTATTTGTTTTTGCCTTTTAATTAAAAAGGGTATTTTTATACAAAGAACTGCATGTATTTACATATACACATACTTAAAGACTACCAAAAAAAGACATAAATTTTAAATGACATTTTTATCATGTTCTATCTGTCAGAGACTTGCTGATACACCATTACACTACATAGATCATAAAAATAATTTTTATAGTATATACCACGGGGGAGGGGGGAGAAAAAAAAGCTTAATGGTCCAATGAGCAGAGAATCTAAATTTAACATTGCTTTTTGTAAACAATACTGGTTTTACCTAGGTAGTTTTATAGGTATTCACAGTTATATCTGTGTATGTAGTAAATTAAAATATTTGATCTCATTACTTTGTTTATAACAAAATATATAATAATATCATCAGCAATCAATGTTTAGAGGCAATTCAATGAATTAATTTTGAGTCATAAATTTACTATCCCAATGGCAAAAATGCCTTAATGTTGGTTTGTCTACAAAGTACATGTATAGCCCCAGCGTTCTCACGTAGATTGAAGCCCAGAAGCAGTGTGAAGATTCTCTGCCTGTAGGCCTAATTTTGCAAAATGTGTCCTTATCTCCTACATCTACATCTTAAAATTTGCTCTATACAAAGCAATCTAGGAATTTTTGAGCAAGCAAAGAAATTATACTCTGCCAATTCAATCACCTCTCAAATGTAAAATATTAGTTATTTTCCCTTCTGGTAAGATTTAATAATACAGCCCTTTTATCTATCCTTTATAGAGCAATATAAAAGCTTACCCAAATCCCAAGTGACATTATTCACCTAGGTTGGCATTTATCTGTAACCTTATCATGAAAAGGAAATTTTATGTTATGTAAGTTTAACACAAAGATCTTTGACATATATAACTATATTTGATTTTTACATGTACAGTGGACTTAATAAAACTTTACATTTAACATTTATATGCATAAAATATCCCTGGAGAAGAATCCACTAAAAGGATTTTTTTTTTCGGTACTGGAGGTTGAATCCAGGGCCTTGGGCTTGCATGCTTTGCAAGTGCTGGACTACTGAGCTGCACCCCCAGTCCATTTTTTTTTACTTTTTGAGACAGGGTCTTGGTAAATTTTGCAGACTACCTCTAGTCTCGAACTTGCGATCCTACTGCCTCCGCCTCCCAAACCGCTGGGATTACAGGCATGAGCCACCGCACCTGGCTTATTTTCATTTTTTTGAGAGTATGATTTCTCAAAGTATTCCGTGATAATTTTCTAAATTTCGTTGATATCGGTGGTTATGACCCCATTCTCATCTCCAATTTTTTTAATTTGGGCCTTTTCTTTCTTTCTTTTGGTGAGACTGGCTTGTGGGGGCATGGGGTGTCTATTTTATTAACCTTTTAAAAAAATTAGCTCTTAGTCTCATTAATTCTTTGAATTGTCTTTTTAGATTTTAATTGGGATATCTCTGCCTTGATCTTGATAATTTGTGACTGAGTGCTCCTTTTGGGACTGGCCTGTTGTTGGCTTTCTAATGTCTTGAGATGTGTGCTTTCCCTAACTTATTGATGACGATGCTAAATGTCTATGAACTATCCTCTTAGAACTGCCTTTGCTGTATCCCATAAGTTTTGGTAGGATGTGTTCTCATCCTTATTTGATTGAAGGAATTTTAAAATTTCTGCTTTGATTTCTTTGATAATCCATTGATCATTCAGCAGTATATCATTTAGTCTCCATGAATTTGTAAGACTTCTGAAATTTTTCTTCTTTTTGAGTTCTAGTGTTATTCTGCTGTGATCTGATAAGGTACAGGGGATGATTTCTACTTTTTTTGTATTTGTTGAGGCCATTTTTGTGGACTAAAATGTGGTCTTTTTTAGAAAAAGTTCCATGAGATGCTGAGAAGAATGTGTGTTCTGCATCTCATAGATGGAATATTCTGAAGACATCTGTAAGGTCTAGTTGGTCTATGGTGCAATTTAAGTCCATCATTTCTCTATTGATTTTTTGTTTTGATGACCTCTTTCTTGGTGAAAGTGGGATATTGAAATCTCCCATAATTATTGTGTCTGGCCCAGTGTGTTCCTTTTTTTCCAGTAAAGTTTGTTTTATGAAGCTAAGTGTCCCTGAATTTGGTGAGTAAATATTAAGTAACATTATAGGTTCCTGGTTGACTGTTCCTTTTAGCAATATGTAATGTCCTTCTTTATCTCTTCTGATTAGTTTGGAAGTGAAGTCTAATCTGTCCAAAATTAGTATCACAACTCCTGCTTTTTTTGTTTGTTTGTTTGTTTCCCATCTGCTTGGTATAGTGTTTTCCAGCCTTTAATTTTCAGCTTTTTATGGTCTTTATGGCTGCAGTTGTAGCACTGTGGTGTCTGATCCTATCAGATCTCAGAAGCTAAGCAGGGTTGAGCCTGGTTAGTACTTGGATAGGAGACTGCATGAGAACACTAGGTGCTGGAGGCTTGGGAAAAGGACCCAGCAACCCACTTCCAAAAAACTAACAGCCATTGAAAATCCTATGAATAGCAGAAAAGCACAACAATAGTGTTTCACCTGTCGTACGTAATGTCACTGAGTCATACACCAAGTCAATGGCACTTAACAATAACAACATGGTCTTTATGGATGAGGTGAGTCTCTTGAATGCCCTATCAAGGGTTTATGTTTTTTAATCCAACTGGCCAGTCTGTGTCTCTTGATTGTTGAGTTAAGACCATTTATATTGAGAGTAATTATGGAGAAGTGATTATTATTCTGCATTAATTTGGTACATGTTACTGTTTTTTTAATTCATATCTGGCCTAATTTTTTCTTAAGTTCCTCTCGTGTTTATTATTCATTTCTTTGATCTTGTATTTGGGGTTGTCTTACCTCCCCTGTATGTGGTGTTTCATGGAGGATCCTCTCCAATGCTGTCTTGGTGGCTGCAAATCATTTAAACAAGGCAATGTCATGGAATATCTTTGTACCCACCATCTATTTTAAAAGATAACTTCACTGGATAATGTAATCTTGGTTGGCAGTTATTCTTTTTCAGAACTTGGGTGATATCTGTCCAAGCTTTCCTTGCATTTAATACTGTTGAGAAGTCTGATGTTATTCTAATGGGTTTGTCTTTGGGAGTTGGCATTTCTCTCTTGTAGCTTTTAGAATAGCTTCCTTGCTCTCTAGATTTAGCATTGCAATTATAATGTGTCATGGGGAGGATCTGTTCTAGTCTACTCTGGGGCTTTGAATATTTCAGTTGTATAAGTATCTAGCTCTTGCCTCAGGTTTGGGAAGTTTTCACCTAATATTTCTTTGAGTAGATTTCCTAATCCTCACACGTTGTTTTCTGCTCCCTCATGGACTCCCTGAATTTGTAGGTTTCATTTCTTCATCTTATCAAATATCTCTTGAAAATCTTGGTCATACTACTTCATCATTTTTTCCATCTTGTCATGTGAGTAAATAGAGTCTTCTTCCTTTTCCTCAGTTTCAGCTATTTTGTTTTCAACTTTGTTTAGTCTCAAAACTGAAGATTCTACCATAATACTGAGTTGGTTTGATTTTCCTTGCATCTCAAGGACCTCTGTTAGATGCTTCTTCAGAATTTCTATTTCTCGGAGAATTATTCTTCCAAATTAGATACTTTTTATCCAGTGAACCAATTGCTTTCATGGTGATATCTTTGAGGTCTTTTAGAATATTTATAAGCAGAGCTGGGCATGGTGGCACACACCTGTAATCCCAGCGGCTCCAGAGGCAGAGACAGGAGGATCGTGAGTGTGAGACCACAGATAGTCTGCATAGCTTACTGAGACCCTGTCTCAAAAAAAAAAAAAAGTTAAAAAATGGGCTGGAGGCAGCAGCTCAGTGGTCTAGCACTTGCAAAGCATGCAAGCATGAGGCCCTGGGTTCAACCTCCAGTACCACAAAAAAAAAAAAAAAAAAAAAAAAAAAGAATATTTATAAGCAGTGTTTTAAATTCTCCTTCAGGCATCTCCCGAAATCTGGTTACCCTGACATAATCCATTGAGGTGCTTTGGTCTATAGGATCTTCCCATCCAGCATGTCCTTTCATGTTTTGTGTGTTTTTCTGCTGAGGCTTGCCCCTTGCTTGATCTGGGTGTTAGGTCCTACCTCCTCCTGTGTAAAGAGATTCTCTTCCCACCCTCCGATGTTCCCATGAGTTTTGGTGTTGATGGGTCACTAGTGCTTCTCTCTCCCTCCCACCCCTGTAGTTTGCAGCCTCAGAGTCCAGTGCCTAGCTCCTGCTACATCTTCTTCGTTCAGCACTGCCCCCTCCATTTCTCCCCATCCCTTGCATCCCCAGCCCCTAGTTGTCCCACAGTCTAAACTGTGTGTCTTAGGCTCCTCAGATCTGTGGTGCTACTTCTCCATGTCGCAAGCCCTACTGGGCCCCAGACATGCCTTATTCTGAACAAGTTTTCTTAGGCTCAGGGATCCAGCAGCACATGCCGCTCTTCTCTGTCCCCTGCACTTGCCACCTTTCAGTCTCCCTCCCTCTAGCTCATGGTTCCAAGGGCTCCAGAGTAGAGGGTGGTGACTGTCTCTCTGCAACAACAAAAAGAAAACAAAAGCAAAAACAAAAAACCCCATGGTCCCCAGCTCCGAAACCCTACAGTGGGGCTGTGACGTCCAGCCTCTTCCCCAGAGAGTCCTTGCAGACGTCCGCTTTGTCCACTTTCCCTCTTACCAGCTGCTATCCTTGCGAGAGGGCACCGCCACACTGTCCTCAGCCATGCGTCCTTGCTGGGTGCCCCGCCATATCTCATTCCAGCCACTCACTCTCAGGGAAGGCTGCGCTGGGTCATTGTTCCGCTGTGTGCCCTTGCTGGTGACTCTGCTTTGCCCTCTGCCAGCTGCCAGGCACCAGGGATGGTTCCACTGGGTTGTCGTTTGGCCTGCGCCCTTGTGGGTGTCTCTGCCTTATTCGCTTCCAACTGCCTAGCAACAAGGATGGCCCCTTGGTTTACTCTTTAGCCGGGCGCACTTGCTGGTGGCTGCACCTGTCTCCTTCCAGCTGCCTGTCATCAGGGATGGCCTCCTTGGGTCTCATCAGCCCCACACTCTTGCAGGGGGTGCGGCCTTCTCTCCTGCCAGCCGCCTGCTGTCAGGGATGATCCTGTCAGGTCTCACTTTAGCCATGCACCTTCTGAACGGCTCTGTATCCTCCAGTGTCCTCTGCTGCCTTCTTCCTTGGGGCTGAGGATTATGGAGAGTTGCCCTGCCATTTTGTCCTCTTCTCCATTGTTTTGGTGTCCACTATTTGGTCAGTTGTCCTTGTGCCATCCATTTTTCTTGATAATTAAACCTACACACCATTCCTTTTGTTCTGTTTTGAGTAGAGAATTTCATGATTTTCCCTATTTTCTACCCTGATTGCAGTGTGGCAGTTATCTGTCCACCACCTTCTTCCCTCACTTCTGTTTATTCAGTCTTAAAACCAAAATACTATTTTATTTAGCTCCAAATGGCTAAGATAATTCACCCAAATTATCCTACCCTAGTTGCAGCACCTAAGAGCTCCTCAGCTCTCAGAACCAAACAAGTGCTTTTCAGACGGACTGGGAGTCCCGGGAATCCGGATACTTCCAACAACAGGACAGATTTAGGTTTTCCTATGGTTACACAGGGGCTGGGATTTAGCTCAGTTGGTAGAGCGCTGCGCTGCAGTCTCTGAGGTCCTGAGTTCAATTCCCAGCACCGCAAAAATGGGAGAAGGACCTGGCAATCCACTCCCAAGGCAATCCCGAAACAGTCAGCCATTGAAAACCCTATGAGGGGCGCTATGAGTTGGATACCGACTCGACGGCACCTAACAACACCACGGTTACACAAGTCACAGTAGCACTTTCCCAAACACCTTGTTTTACTGCATACCTTATATCCCTTTTCTGCTAATTACTAACACAGAATTACAGACTTCAAACTTCCTGTCAAACTGGCAGGTGCCTGAATATTTCAGAAGAACCCAGAGGGGGTCCCGAAAGGACAAGAGGAAGGGTCGGGCCTAGGTGCAGCGACTGGGAGGAATTTATCGAGGGTCAGACCTCAGGGCTCATAGAGTCCAAACATTCGTTTCTCTGCCTCTCCAAATAGTGATAGAAGGCAGTCGGTGCTGGCTGAAGTCGAAAGATAAGGAAAAGTCCCTGGAATAAAAATGATTCTAACAAGCTGATTATAAAAGTACCATGTGTTTGTTTTTATTTTGTATTTTATTTATTTTTTGCGGTACTTGTATTTGAACGCAGGGCCTCACACATGCTTTTGCAAGTGCTCAATCACTGGGCTGCAGCACCAGCCCCCTTTAAAAATTTTTTTTAATTTGAGAAAGGGTCTCACTTAAATTATGCTGGCTGTCTCTGGCCTCAAACTTACAATCCTCTTGCCCTGACTCCCCAGTCGCTGGGATTACAGGCAAGCACCACTGTGCCTGGCTGTGTCTTTGTTTTTAAAAGTTATCGTGTAATTTCAAAAATGCAAGTTCTTTATAAATTACACCCCTTCAAGATGACCGTTGGTAACTTTGTTGTTTAATCCCATAGATTGTTTTTTTTTTTTTAGTGCCAGTACTATATGTATATGTATCGTTTATATTAGGACACAGGGTTGTCATTTTTATGAGAATAAGATTGTACTAAAGATAGTGCAATTCTTTTTTCAGTTTTTAATATCTAGGCTATCTTTCCTATGTCCTCTGAAGATTTCCATTATATGGACATATCTTTTTCTTTTCTTTTCTTTTCTTTTTGTTTTTAATACTACAGCCCTTTCCTTGCACATGCTAAGCAAAGTACTGTACCCACTGAGCTGTCTCCCCAGCCTGGCATATGATTATCTAGCCATCACCTTATTGTTTGATAGTTGGGTTGTCTCAGTCAATCAATCTCTCTCTCTCTCTCTCTTTCTCTCTCTCTCTCTCTCTCTCTCTCTCTCTCTCTCCCCCTCTCTCCCTCCCTCCCTCTCTCCCTCCCTCCCTCCTCCTCTCTCTTTCTCCCTTTCTCTCTTTCTCTTTCTCTTTTTCTTTCACTGGGGGATTGAGCCAAGAATCTCGCACATGCTTTGCAAGCATTCTACCACTGAGATGCACCCCAACCTGTTTTTTTACTTTTTATTTTTAGTCAGGGTCTCATTAAGTTACACAGAGTATCTCTGGCCTTGAACTTGTGATCCTCTTGCTTCAGCTTCCTGAGTTGCTTGGAATTACAAGCATGTGCCACCATGCCCAACTTTGTGTGTGTGTGTGTGGGGGGGGGGTACTGGAGGGCTGAACCCAGGGCCTCGAACATACTTTGCAAGTGTTCTACCACTGAGCTGCACCCTAGCTCCTTGCGATCCTCCTGCCTCCACCTCAGGAATTGCTAGGAGTACATGTGTGCATCTCTGGATCTGGCCTTGTTTCTAATTTTTTTGGTTCAGTAAGCACCTTTGTGTATATCTTTTTCTGTTTCTCTGAGCACATCTGAAGGGTGGTGGTGGTTTTTGTTAGGTACCATCAAGTCAGGTCTGACTCATAGTGACCCTAGGTACAACAGAATGAAACACTACCTGACACTGTCTGACAGTTCTCCACTATTCATAGGGTTTTTGATGGCTGATTTTTTCAGGGTGCTGGGATTTAGCTCAGTTGGTAGAGCACTGCTGTGCAGCCTCTGAGATCCTGGGTTCAATTCCCAGGACCACAAAAATGGGAGAAGGATGTGGCGACCCACTCCTGAGGCAATCCTGAAACAATCAGCCATTGAAAACCCTGTGAGGGCTGCTATGAGTCAGACACGACTGGATGGCACCTAACAACAAAAATTGTTTCAGGAGTGGGCTGCCGGGTTCTTCTCCCAAGTGTACACTACCCGTTTTTCCCAAGTCTCCCATCCAAGTACTAACCAGGCCTGACCCTGTTTAGCTTCCTAGATCACACAAGATCAGACAGATGGATGCCATGGGAAGATGGCTGCAGACATCTGAAGGGTAGATTGCTGGAAATGTAACTGTTGGCTGTGTGGTTATTGTATGCAAGTGACCTCTTAGCAGGTCTTCCCAAGTAGCACCCCCTCTGGAATGTTGGCCCTGGAGAGTTCTTGTTTCCCTTTCCTTGAATCAATGCCCGCTGTTTTTCATCTGCCAGCCTTATCTGGGAAAGGAGATCACGTATAATTTACCTGTCCTTGGTTATTCAGGTAAATGAGTAATGTTCATTGCAAATGTTCTTTGCAAATGTTCATTGCAATTTGTACTTTTTTATCCTGTAAGTTGCCTTTGTATGTCTAAAAGGTCAACTTGGTGTTATTTTTCTAACTGTCCTAGCGACTGAGGAGCAGAAACGAGGGCATGGTTACCAAAGGGATTGCCAGTCGCCCCGCTTGTTCTTGAGGAGTGAGGAAGGCAGGAGGTCAGTAGGTTTGGCTTAACGAGCCATTACTCTGTCCTGGGAGTATGTGTCTGGTTTTACTAAGACTCAGGTGTTGGAGTCTTTGTTTAAAAATGAGATAGAGAAGCCAGATGTAGTGTGCACACCAATAATCCCAGCACTCGGGAAGCTGAGGCAGGAGGATTGCAAGTTTAAGGCTAGCTTGGGCCACATTGCAAGACCCTGTCAAAAATAAATAAATAAATAAATGAGAGAGAGAGAGAGAGAGAGAGAGAGAGAGAGAGAGAGAGAGAGAGAGAGAGATAGAGAGAGAGAGTGAATATGTGTGTTGGAGGGAAGGATTCTATTTACCTGTTCATCTTTTCTTGTCTTTGTCAAGATTCTTCAGAGGAGACCCCTCCAGCTGCTCAGAACTTTATCATTCCAAAAAAGGAGATCCACACAGTTCCAGATATGGGCAAATGGAAGCGTTCTCAGGTACTCGGGATTTCTGTGCTTTAGGGTCAGAACTGGGATGAGAACATGGGCTTTTTCAGCCAGTGGCTTTCGAGGCAGGATGGAGCTGCAAGCTCCTAGCCTGTCTTGCTTTTGGAGCATGAGCTGTGAAAAGCGAGGGGGAGAGATTACAGGGGAGCTGACTGTCCCTTTCCTTCAGGGACAGCCCACAGAAATGTTGCATCGGGAAGGTCTCAGAGCTGGGGCCCTGGTCACCCCAGAGCGTTGCCCTCTGGTGATCCTGAGCCATTTCCCCTTCACTGTTCTGTTCTTGCACTGGGTGAACACACTCAGGAGACAACACGAGGCTCCTGAACGATGGCGTTGATCCGTTCTTGTTTGCGGGAGCCAGTTCATCACATGAAGAAGAGGTTATCATGGATGCTTTGGCCGGGGCCAAGACTGAGGGTAAAAATAACTGGGAACTGGGACCCAGAACACTAGGTGGCAGGCTGGCTTTCTCTGCTGCTTGGCCCAAAGAGTGGGCAGAAGAAAACAGCTTGTACCTCCCAGGCTTCTGGCCTAGACTGTGAAAAGATGGGGGCTGGGAAAAAGAAAGCCCATTTATAATTCTCAGAGGAGCCTTGGGCCCAGCTCTGGCCAGACTCCTGCACCAGGTCTGCTCAGTTGCAGTAGAGAGTGAGTGTCGTCTGTATAGACAGTAGGTGCAGGGGCCCTTGCACGTATGGCAGATTCTCTGTGTGGAGTCTGCTGTGCTTACCCTGAGCCCAAACCCTGCCACTTCCATGCTCTGCTCTCTCTGGGGCATAGGGTCGCACGAGCCTGTCCGTTTCCTCTTTCGCAAGCCTGCCCTCTGAGTATTTGGAAATGGTTGTCCTGCCTTTCTCGGAGTCCTCACCGGGAGAAATACCCTAGTCCCTACAGCTGCTTAAAGGACATAGTTCAAGTCATTTTCTCATTGTGGTTGCTCTACCTGTGCATTTCTCAACCTCAGCACTACTGATCTTGGGGCAGATAATTCTTATTGTAGGGGACTGTCCTATGCATCGTATAGATACCACAGCACTCCTTCCCTCGGTTGTCACAACCAAAAATGTCTCTAGACCTTGTTAGATGTCCTCTGGGAGTCCAGTCACCCCAGTTGAGAACCACTCTTCATCCTGAACCTACGGGCTGCTCTGAATGCAAACATGGCACTGCCTCGTGGAGTCCAGTGTCCTCGGAATGACTGTGAATACTGGCCACAGTCAGAATGAGAGCTCGCTGGGGATGATCTGCTTGGCCCGCAGGGGCCATTCTGTGGGTTGGCAGGAGCGCCCTCGTGTAGCAGAGCGCCCTTCTAGATAGCAAACATTGGTTCTCAAGGTTTGTCTTGGACCTCTCAGCATCCATAGGTTTGGATGAGGAGGAAGGAAGAAAGTAAAAAGAAAAAGGGATGAAGAAGAAACAAGACTGAGCAGGGTCAGGATTATAGGACATAAGCCTATAATGTCAGGAACTTGGGAGGCGGAGGCAGGAGAGTCACAAGTTCAAGGCCAGAGGCAGCCTGTGTCATTTAGCGAGATCCTGTCTCAAGATAAAAAAATTAAAAAAAAAAAAAAAAAAAGCTGGGGGTGCAGCTCAGTGGTCGAGCACTTACAAAGTATGTGAGAGGGCCTGGGCTCAGCCTGCCAGTACTGGGGGGGACAAAAAAGTATGAACAGGAGTTACTTGCTCTTAAAAATTGCCTCTCCAAATGCCTGTACCTCACTGCTTTCTTTCTTAGCCCTGTGCTGGGAGTAACCCGCAGCCCAGCACAGAAGAGAGAGTCCGTTTGGAAGCTGGGGCCACACATGTCTGGATACCTGGCTGTAGGCAGAAAACAGTTCTTTTTGGGGAGGAGGGCATCTGTACTGCAGCCAGACACACTGACCTGTCTGAGGCAGAGGAACTATCTGGAACTCTCTTGGGGGAGGAATTTTTGGTAGTGTTCTTTGACCTCCTGGTGGTATAGCGTAGTGGTCAGACACTTGGCTACTCAGTTTTGGAGTTAGACTGAGTCCTAGCTCCGTGCCTGATGAGATCTTGGCCTTGGAAGACCTCAGGAAGATCACTTCTCCTGAAGTCTTGGTTTGCTCGTTTGTAAAATGGGGACAACAATAATGTCTACCTAGTGATGGTGCTGTGTCAAGAAACTGCTGACAGTCATGAGCACTCAGTAAATCATGGCTGGAGGTTGGGCGTCCCTGTGGTCACTGGATCACCAGCTTTTGTGGGGATGGTAGGCGAGTGTTTTGCATTCCTTGCCTTCTTTTTTCCTGCTACTGGGGTTGGGAGCCGGGAGCAGCTTGGGGAGGGCTGGGGCTGGTGGGGATCTGACAACCCTCTCCTTTCCTGTCTGTCCCCTCTGTTTGCTAGGCATATGCTGACTATATTGGATTCATCCTGACCCTCAATGAAGGCGTGAAGGGGAAGAAGCTGAACGTCGAGTACAGAGTCTCTGAGGTAGGCACAGACAGGGAGGCCGCTGCCGCGCCGCACGGGCTTGTCCTCCGTGGCAGGCCAGGGTGGGAGGCATGCGGAAGCTCACATGCAGTTGGCACGTTGCTGTCCGTAGTTCTAATTTATTAAATCTATGAGTAGATGAATATTTATCATTGAGATCAAGGTAAATATGCTGTTTTATAGTCTGCATTTTTGCTAACTGGTGTTTTTATATAACTTGAAATTAAAGATGACAAAAGAGGGGCTGTGGATATAGCTTGGTAGTAGAGTGCTTTCCTAGCATGTGTGAGGTTCTGGATTCAATACCTAGCATGGCCAAAAAAAGAGACCAGGTGACAGAAGAAGTAAACGTGCTCCCTGGAGAGATTACCAAGAGAAATGTGGATATTATTAGTAAAAAAGCTGGCCTCTCCCTTTGCTTCCCTTCATGCCTGTCTCCTGGGGCAGCTGTGCATCACAGGCCATCCTGAGCACCTCCCCTTCAGTGGTGTAAATGGCTGCCGCATGGAGCCCTGCCCTCACTTATTTAAACACTCCTGACTTCAGGCTTTTCCATCATGTCCCTGGCTATGGCTCCACTGAATAGCCTTACACGGGGATCTGTGGACCTTATTTCCTGGGGATTCATTCCCAGAAGTAGAAATGCTGAGTCAAAGGGCACGTGGTATTTTTCTTCTGTTCTGTTTTTTGCCTCTGGGTTCACCCTGCCCAGTGGGTGCTCTTTGGTTGTTTCAGAGACAGGCTTGTTTGTGTGGAAAGGGCAAGAGCTGCAGGCAGGCTGAAGGTCCATTGGAGGGTGTGGTCATGCTGACTGTTTGCTGTTGCAATGTCTTCTCCTGGGCCTTGGTCCCAGGCCTCCAGTGGCCTCTTGGGTGTCCCAGTTGGCCCAAAGCCACCTTGAACCTCTTATCTTAGACACCAGGGCTCAAACAGCCTCTCTCTGTGCTTTGGCTCACTCGGCCCTCCAGCCACAGCCTCTGGCCTGTTGAGTAAGTCTGGCCTTGCCTTACCCTAGTTTCATCACCTGTCCCAGGCTGACGCTGCCATCTTAGCTCTCACCCCATACCCCTGTTGGAGCCACCTCTTCCAGGGCTCTTCTGTCCACTTGAGAGCTAGGCCTGTGGTGGGGACAGACAGCCTTTCCTTGGGAGCCAGCCCACCGGGGGCTCTTTGGATTTGTTGTTCTTGGCCTATGGCTCTGGGTACAGGATGGCTTGGAAGAGGTAGGGCTCCTTGAGCTTGTGGTGACGGAGGCTCAGCTGTGTCTTCTGGGCTGGGAACATTGGGGGGGAGGACTAATTAAAGGGTCATGTTGTAATTACCCCAGCAAATTTTTAGCTGCCAAATACCCCTTGGGTTCTGAGCCTTTATGGGAGCCATCCCTGCTAATCAGGTGTTGCCTTGGCTAAAGAGCTGTTCTTTTGGAAGGCTTGCAGCATGTTAATGTGCTGGGCTTCTGGAGGCAGGCTGATAGGGTTGGCTGATGTGCTACTTCTCAGCTGAGTGACCTTGTCCTTTCTGACCTTCCATGTTCTTATTTATAGAATGGGGAGAGGCACAGATACACACACGGCCCCATGAGGATTAGCCAAGGAGTTTCCGCACGTAGGGTTTTCCCCCTGTGCCTGCACATGCTAAATGCGTTTACTGTTCTTAACTCTTGGTGTCATCAGTAGCATGTCGTGGCTTCAGCTAGGCCTCTTCCTGAGCTGGGGTTCATCTTAGTGCTGGAGCTGGGGACTTTGCTCACTCGGTTTACAGAGCTGACTAGTTTGGTGTCCAGAAATCTCCCAGCTTCTGCCCATGGCTGGCAGGGTCAGCAGAAAGCACTGCTCATGGCATGGAACCACTGCTACACATAGGATTCTCCTCCCACCACTCACACAGCCGCTGGGTCTCCTGTGTCCTTTCACCATCTGCTTAAGAGAGGGTGGAGAGACCTGGGCTAGTGGTTTTCATCCAGCCTGAAGCATAGAACAGGCAAGGGTGAGTGAGGGAGTTTGTCTAGGTCTACGATTAGAAGCTGTTTTAGATTATGCCTATCTTAGCCTTTAAGGCAGGGCCTGCAGTCATAGCCCTGTGGCATCTGATCCCGTCAGATTTCGGAAGCTAAGCAGCATCAAGCCTGGTTTGTCCTTGGATGGGAGACTGCCTGGGAACACTAGGTGCTGTAGGCTTGGGAAACAGACCCGACAACCCACTCCCAAAAATCAATCCGCCATTGAAAACCCTATGAACAGCAAAGAAGCACTGACAATAGTGTTTTTGCCTGTTGTACATAGAGTTGTTGTGAATCGGATACCGACTTGACCGCACCTAGCAACAAGAAGTCTGGGTTTAGCTTCATTGGTAGAGTGCTGCTCTGCACTCTCTGAGGCCCTGAGTTCAATCCCTAGCACTGCAAAAATGGGAGAAGTATGTGGCAATCCACTCCTGAAACAACCAGCCGTTGAAAACCCTGTGAATGAATGGCAGAGAAGCACTGACATAGTGCCAATTATGGCACAGTGTCAAGGTGTGTTTGTTCTGTTATACATAGGGTCACTATGAGTTGGACCTGATTCCAGGACACTTAACAACAACAGGAAGTCTTTGAGGGTTAAATTTTTTTATTTTTTTTTTCCTAGTAAAAGTAATAGTAAATAAGAGACTTTTCTTTTCTCTCTTCTCTTCTCTTCTCTTTTCTGCACTTTCCTCTTCTTTTCTTTCTCTTTTTCTTTTCTTCATATCAAGGGGCAGAATAAGAAGTTAGCTAGTAAAATTTTAGGAAAGATTTTACTGGTCCGTGAAATCCAAAAAGGAGGCACTGCTCTGGAGAGAGGGGAAGGGAAGCTCAAATTCTTTGTGCCTCAGAGGGGTTCCAGCCCTCAGTTCCCTCCCCCTCCAACCCTTCTTTCCCAACAGGCCAAACAATGGAGGCAACCCCCTGGGTTCAAAGAGCCTTTGCCAGAAGGAGGAGCTGGGAGTCTTTGAATTATTCATTGGCCCAGCTGAGCTAGCAGCTGGGGCCTGGTTGCTGCTGGCCACCTTCTTTATCCCACCTTCTTTATCCCTGCCAGTGCCAGTACTTGCCAAGGCCACAGACTGAGATCTCCAGGGAACTGGGGGCTTGCTGAGGCTTCCTGGGAAGCTCCAGTTGCCACTTGAGGTCACATTTGGTCTGTGCTCCTCAGCAGCGCCTGGTGACCTCATTCCTCACAAAGCCAGGATAGGGCAGTACTTTCCATCAAATTTCATCAAGGCAGCTTTATGCCATCCCAGCCCTCCACCTTCAACTACAGGAAACTTCCCTTCCTCCCACCCCCCAGCACAGGTAAGGGGAGGTGAGAGAGAGAGTAACATGCAGGCCATTGTTGTGTTATACCACCCCAGGGAGCACTGTTCAGAATGTGATGTGTGCCCCCTAGAGCTATACAGCTGGGGCAGTTGGCCAGCGTGTATCCCATTAGCCCAGGCCCTTCCTACAGGCGCAGACCGTGCTCTCGGGGTCTCTGACCTGGGAGAGGCTCTGTACATGGCGGTGAGCCTGGCTTATGCCTTGCCCTCCCAGGGACAGTTTTCCTATGGGCCTCACCTGCTAGGTTTTTTTTTTTTTTTTTTTTTGGAAGTACTGGGGGTTGAATCCAGGGCCTTGTACTTGCATGTTTTGCAAGTGCTGGATGCATGAGCTGCACCCTCAGCCCTTTTTTTTTTTTTTTTTTTTTTTACTTTTTTGAGACAGGGTTTCGCTAAATTACTCAAACTTGCAATCCTACTGCCTCCACCTCCCAAGTCACTGGGATTATAGGCATGCGCCACAGTGCTTGGCTCCTGCCTGCTAATTCTTAGCCAGTCCTAGGTTTTCCTGGAGGTTTCTGTTTATACCATTTGTTCCCAAAGACTCTGGCAAGATCTGCCTCCCTGCAGGAACTTTTGTACCTGGGCTACCTGGCTGAATTGCCTCTGTGCTGAGTTTTCCTTCAGCCGTGATTTCTGGCCTGTTTCTCCAAGCCACACCTGGATGGAGGACTTTTCAGCCACCTTCACAGACCTTTGTCTGTGGATGGGCACCTGACCTGATTGCCTCTTTCAGTAACATTTGGTGTGCTATTGCCTCCCACACCTAGGATTTCTGGTCCCAATCTTGTGTGGGAGAGCTGTCGAGAGACAGGTTCTCTAGACTGCCAGCCCTGAGATAGCCTCAAAACTGGAGCTGCGAGATGGTTGACCACAGTGTTTTCTATGGTGGTGAAATGATTGGAAATAACCCAGACATTTAACAATGAGGAATTCATTAAATAAATTACCGTATATTGGTCTAATGAAACATTATTCACTTATTAAAGGGTATCATCTGTTTACATGTTGATGTGGAATGAAGTTCACAAGGAAAATGAGTAGGCTGCAAAGCAGAATCTGGCCTATGACCTATGTTTCAGAGCGTCTGTATGTGCATAAGTATATCCCATTACCTGGTGCCAGGCACTCTGTGCCTGAGTTGCTGTAGATCACTGTCCCTGTGTTTGAGATGAAAAAACAGAGGCTCAAAATTAGACTTCCTCGCTCAAGGTAGTACAGTAACCAGTGGTATTTTAGCCAAGATTTGAATCCAGACCCATTTGCTTTTAAAATTCTAACCATGCTAAATAATAGAATATACTATAAAAGACAAAATAAAGGATATGTTAAAATGAAGGTAGTGTTTATTTCTGGGTGGCAGAATTACTGGTCATTTTCATTCTCTTCCTTTTACATTTCTGTATTCCATGAGGCTAGGTATTGTGTGGGGCTGGGGTTTAGCTCAGTTGGTAGAGCGCTGCTCTGTGCTTTCTAAGCACCCAGGTTTGATCCCTAGCACTGCAAAAATGGGAGAAGGATGTGGCAGTCCACTCCTGAAACAATCCCAAAACCATCAGCCATTGAAAACCCTATGAGGATCTCTATGAGTCAGACACTACTCGACGCCACGTAACAACAACAACAACAACAACAACAACAGGTACTATGTATTCAGTGAAGAACCTGGAAAAAAGTCTATGTTAAGAAAGGTCAGGGATGGAGTTTGTTCTTGTCCAGCAGCCCCTCCTCGGTAGGCTGGCTATGAAAATGGTGCTGAAGCCACCCCAGACCCTCTCCTGTCAGCCTCATTCTCCTCTTTCTCCGTAAAGCTCACTATACTTCCCTGACCCTCCTTCATATTCAGGACAGTTGGATTAGAAAGGAGGACAGCTAGGAGAATGGCCAGTAGGTACCCTGCCCAGGAGTTACCATCCAGCAGCAGCTAGGACTTTCCTCTGTGGCTCTAGCCTAGGACCAATAATCACTGTGGCTTGGCCTCTCTGTTTCATCTCTGCAGGCTATTGAGAAGCTAGTGGCTCTTCTCAACACACTGGACAGGTGGATTGATGAGACTCCTCCAGTGGACCAGCCCTCCCGATTTGGGAACAAGGCCTACAGGACCTGGTATGCCAAACTTGATGAGGTGAGGCTGCCGCAGCCACAGGCTGGGGCTGGGCTCATGGGGAGGGCAGTTGTGGTACCGGATGGGAAAGGCCTGAGTGGTTTGGAGCAGGCATTTCAAGTTTTTATGTGTATAAAAACTAGAGGGAGCTAGACACGGTGGTGCAGGCCTGGAATCCCAGTGACCTGGGAGGCTAAGGCAGGCGGATTGTTGTTTCAAGGCCAGAGGCAGCCTGCATGACTTAGCAAGACCCTGTCTAAAAAAACCAAAGACCAAAAAAATGCAGGGAGTTCGTTAGAATGGCAGTTCCATTTACCTGAATTACAAATGTATTTGCCCTTTATCCCAGCCATCTTCAGGAAACTGCTACTGTGGTGACACAGTCCTCTGCATAAGACTGCTTATTAAGTCACTGATTGTAGTAGCTGATGGTAAACATCCCAGGGTCCCATCTGGAGTGGGTCAGTTAAATATACTAGGTCATCCACACCACGGAGTGCTATGCAGCTGTAAAACAGAATAAGAGGCCAGGCATGGTGGCATGTGCCTGTGATCCCAGTGACTCAGGAGGCGAAGGCAAGAGGATTGCAAATTCAAGGCCAGAGGCAGCCTGTGTAACTTAGTGAGATCGTGTGTCAAAAGTGAAAAAATGGATTGGGTGTGCAGCTCAGTGGTAGAGCTCTTGCAAAGCAAGCACAAGACCCTCAGTTCAAATCCCCAGTACTGCCAAAGAAACAAACAACAACAAAAAAAGAGTAAGGAAGTTACCTGGCCCTCAGTGGACCAGACTCTGTGACTCCTTGTTAGGTTAAAGAAGGGACTGGCGTGGTGGTGCACGCCTGTAATCCCAGCACCTTGGGAGGTGGAGGAAGGAGGATCGCAAGTTCGAGACCAGAGGTGGTCTGTGGTAATTTAGTGAGACCCTGTCTCAAAAAGTAAAAAAATGGGCTGGGGTGCAGCTCAGTAGTCCAGCACTTGCAGGGCATGCAAGTGTGGGGCCCTGGGTTCAACCCCCAGTATTGCAAAAAAAAAAAAAAAAAAAAAAACAGAAGGAGGGCCTGGTATACTGGGTGTGGTGGCACACACCTGTAATCCCAGCACTAGGGAGGCTCACAAGTTTCTAGGCCAGCCTAGGCTGCATAGACTGTCTCAAAACAAAACAATAAAACAAAGAAACAAGAACAACAAAAAAGAAGAGCCTAGGGTAATGATGTGCATGGTAAGCTACCATTTGGTGAGAAAGCGGGAAAGTAAAAATCCACATCTGAGTTGCTCATATTTTAATGAAAGAACAGCCCTGAACCTGGGCGTGGTGGTGTTGCTTGTAATCCCAGCCCTTGGGAGCCTGAGGCAAGAGGTTCATGAGTTTGAGGCCAGCTTGGGCTACATAGCCAGTTCAAGGCCAGCCTGAGCTACCTGAGTTCCATAGTGGACCCTGTCTCAAAAAATAGAAAGAAGGGGGTGGGGGGCAGGCCTCTGGAAAGTGCACGAGAGGCTTTTATAAAGCTAGACTTATTTTGAGGGGCCGAGTCGGGTGGAGTGAGACTTCTCCGCACATCCCTTCTATGATGTTCTCATTTTGGGGTCATATGAAGGTGCTACCTATGCAGAGAAAACAAGCAGTATAAATGCAGGCTCTCAGGCCTTATGCATAGAATAGCAGAGTCTGCAAGTCTGGGCAGAGCCTGGGGATGAGATGTTCACCAGGTCTCCAGGAGACTCTAGTACCATTGGCCCACAACTGGATTTAGAGACAGGTCCTAATTTCTCTGTCACAGTGTTTTCCTGTAGGGAAGAAGGGAATCCTGAGGACTCGGGAGAGTGCTGTTGTAAGAGCAGCAAGAGCTGCCTCTGGCCTCAAATGTGGCACATGGTCTTCCTTTTTTCAAACTGTTTACATGAAGTTATCAGAGGAAAACTGATAAGTCATAGCTGTACAGCTTTTACCATTCACCTGTCACTCAGGTCACCTAGCAGAATGTTCCAGCTCTCCAGAGGGCCCTTGTGCCTTATCTCAGTATCCCCCAGACTCTCCTGATCTCTAATTCTACATTTTTTTTTTAAGGGGGAACTCCTGTTTTTGAGCTTGATGTCAATGTCTGGCCTCTTTTGCTTGGTGTTCTGTTTGTAAGATTTGTCCGTGCTGCTGAGCGTAGTGGTAGATCTTTCCTTTGCCGTGTACTATTCCATTGTAGGAATCGTCCACAATTGATTTAGTCCGCCGTTGATGGACATTTTAGTTGTGTTTCTATGTTTTGGTTACTATAGATGGTGCTTGGAGCGTTCTTGTGTATGTCATTTGGCATACTTAGGGCACAGGCTCTTAACTGCCCTGGGATTGTGAAGGGAGATGGCCACTCTAGGGACAGTCAGCAGTCCTGATCCCTCAGGATCTCTACTGGGCCTCCAGTGAGTTACCAGATGTGAGGGTAGATTCCCCATCTTGCCCCAGAGTCTGGTGCCCTGGAGGAAGGATCAGCAGATGATAAGGTACTGACTCAAGAAGAACCTTCACCCATTTGCAGAAGCCTAAGGAGGCCAATATGTCTGAAGCAGAGAACAAAGGAGAAAGCCACAGGTGGACTTCCTGTTTTGTAAGAGTAAATACCGCATTTCCTTCTGTGACAGGTCAGCAGGGAGCCAGGTCAACCCAGGCAGATAGTGCCCCTGGGACCTGCCCATGTGGATGCTACCTAATATACTGCCACCACTGTCTTGTGTTTTCAGGAAGCAGAAAACTTGGTCGCCACAGTGGTCCCCACCCACCTGGCAGCTGCTGTGCCTGAAGTGGCTGTCTACCTGAAGGAATCCGTGGGGAACTCCACGCGGATTGACTATGGCACAGGTACCTGCCGTTTGTGGACTCTGTGCTTGTTTGGCCTCACTGTTTTTTTTCTTGGGCTGCTTGCTGCTTGCTTCAGACTGTGTCAGGGCCCCTCTAAGCAAGCAGCCTTTGGGGCCAGGGATGTGTATATGTGATGCTGCGGCTCTAGCTTATTCCACCAGGGGGCACTGGTCCTATGGGGTTGGGGCCTGCACACAGTTGACTTGGTTTCTTTGTGAAGAGGATCTCTCTGCACTCAAATGATAATTTATTGAGCACTTACTGTATCTCAAGGCAACTGCTTTATAGAAACTTTGAGAAATAAAAGAGCTTCTTTGGTAGCCCCTGGTGGCGTTGTGGCACACTCTCCCCTGGACTTCCTTGTCTCCCAGCAACATTTTCTGTGCTGGTGAGCTCTTCAGATCTGGCCTCCACTTCAGCCAAGCTGTCTTGGACTTCAGGTCAAGAAATGGGCACATTAAAAAGAAGTGTTCCCCATAGCTGTTCATGGTGGCACACCTCTGTAATCACAGCAATTTGGGAGGTAGAGGCAGGAGGATCACAAGTTTGGGGCCAGAGGCAGCTTGTGTAACTTCGTGAGACCCTGTCTCAAAGTAAAAAATAAAAAAGGGGTTGGGGGCCACTCGGGTAGAGTGCTTGCAAAGTACGCGATGCCCTGGGTTCAGCCCCGCCAGTACTGGGGGAAGAAAAAAGTGTTCCCTAGGTCAGGGGTAGTCTCTGTAGCCCTGAAGACCCCGCCCTGAAGCAGGCAAGTGGGAGAGCTGTTCTCCAAAGCCCTCCCCTCATCTTGGGCCAGGAAGGATGCCCAGGCCTCGGAGCAAGCCTCTGAGAAGTTTCCTCTTGGAGCCGAGGCTTAGGAGAGTCTTTGCCCTCTGCTCCCCCTTCTGCTGGGGAATAAAAGTGTCCAGTGTTCTGAGACCTTTAGGAGTTGGGCTGATCCCAGGACAAACTGACAGGGCAGCTGGTGCTCCCAGGTGCCCCTAAGAGAGGGGACGTGCACCCTGGGTGTCCTTTGGAAACTATTACAGGTGAAATCAACCGAGCTCACATGTTTTCTCTGCCCAGCAGGAGCCCAGGAGGGCTCTTCATTCTGTAGAAAGAGGACAGGAAGTCCCTGAAGCACCCTCTCCTACCCTCCCTCCAGATAAGTTTTTATGACCCCACGAACTGTCCAAAGTCCAGTTAGTATCTGTGGTGCTGTCTGCTCCTATTTGACATAACCAGGAGAGAAGGGAGAGTGACTTCTGCCCCTGTCATCTATTCATGCGTGCCTTTCATGGAAGCCTGCGGTGGCTCCCCCGTGCTCTCAGAATGAAGTCTGAGCTCTTTAGGGTGGCTCTTAAGGCCAGTCTGACCTGTGGCTTTCTCCCTTGTTCTCTGCTTTAGACATACTGGCCTCCTTAAGCTTCTGCAAATGGGTGAAGGTTCTTCTTGAGTCAGTACCTTTGCACATGCTGTTTCTTCTGGCTAAAATGCATTTCCTCCTTCCCTCACCTCCTTTGCTTCACCAACTCCCATTTATCTTTCAGATTAAATGGTATTTCCTTAGGGGAGACTTTGAACCCTTATGTCAGAGAACCCCTGTGATACCCCCAATTATCCTTTTCCTTCAGAGCTGTAATCATTGTAATGATTGTATATCTCATGTCTGCTGTCCCTGATAGATCATAAGCTCTCTGAGGGCAGGGACTCATTTGTCACTGTCTCCATAATAGTCAACATGGTGACTGTCCACATAGTAGGTGCTCAATAGTTTGGTTGGGATTGCTAAATGAGTTAAACCCATAAATCATATGCAAATGTTGGCCTAAGAGGTCCACAGCCTGGCCACTTAGCAGTTGGATTATGGTACTGGTAGTTCCTGAAAGGGCTGAGGCTTTCTGGACAGGACAGAGCCCCATCACCTCCATGTTGGCCTTCCTTTCCAGAGGAGCAGGACTCGGGGACACTGAGCACAATCCCAAGCCTCTTTCTGGAAGGCTGTCAACGCTGGCTCTTTCTCCTCCCCCAGGGCACGAGGCAGCATTTGCTGCTTTCCTTTGTTGTCTCTGCAAGATTGGGGTGCTCCGCGTGGATGACCAAGTAGCTATTGTCTTCAAGGTGTTCAATCGGTGAGAGAGAGGAAGGGGATGGGTGTTGGGGGGGCTGGAGGGTCCTCCCGAGGCCCTCAGTCCTCTTGTCCTAAAGCAGCTGTGGCTGTGGAAGGGGCTGGCATGTCCAGAGGCTCTCGGCCACCTCCAAGTACAAGCAGGGGAAGGGCCGGGCGTGGATCGCTTCCATAGTGTTTCCCGTGGGGAGGTGTGCGCTGAGTGCTGTGTGTGACTCACCTGATTCTCGCCACAGCCTGCGTGCCACAGCTGTTGTCTCCCTCTCACAGCAGAGGGAGCTGGCAGGAGGGGGAGACTGGCCTCTGACCTTCCGCCTCTTCCCTTTCTTCTTGTCCCCTTGTGCAGGTACCTTGAGGTTATGCGGAAACTCCAGAAAACATACAGGATGGAGCCTGCTGGCAGCCAGGGAGTGTGGGGCCTGGATGATTTCCAGTTTCTGCCCTTCATTTGGGGCAGTTCACAGCTGATAGGTACAGGACAGGGCCAGGGTCCCTCTGCCCGGCTTCCCGAGGGTGTGCTCTGTGCCTCTCTCAGACCCCTCCTCCTTGTCTCCTTCCCTTCTGCCCAGGGCACATGGTGACAGCTTGTAAAGCAGGGCATTAGATGGGCTATTGACGGATGCTGTTTGCTCTCGACCTTCTGCTGTGAGCCGGTGTGGCTGGCTGGGGAAGGCGGAGGCCGAGCACAGCCCAGATAATGGAAAGTGACATAGACTGGAGCCAGGGCACAAGCCTGGTGCGTAATGGGCTGCTGTGAAATGCACCCAGCTCCTGGCAGCAGCTGCGGGGTTTCATGTTGAAAACGAGGAGCTCTTTTGATTTGGTGACCAGTGTCATTCACTGTTACTAAGCTGTGTGCAAGGGGGCCCAACAGGGAGCTGCTTGCAGCTAGGGCTGAATGTGGGCCTGTTTCCTATGTGGCTCACACCGGCTTGCTCTGCGACAGCCACTATTTTGAAATGGTTCTCCAGGCGCAGTCAGCTGTTCAGGATCTATTGGTGGGCAGGGTGGGGCAGGGAGCTGTATTTTGATGAAGAATGAGCTAGCTACACAATAGTACTCATAAAGGCCTGCTGGCTGAGGACTTGCTGCATGCTAGGCACTGCTCTCAGTCCCTGGGTAGGTCACCCACCCCATGAATCTTCTCAGGGTCTCTCTGAGGGGTCTCGGCCAGCTTCAATCAGGCACCGTGCTGAGAGCATGGTCATAGTTGTCATGTGGTCCTCGACATCCCAGCGGGTGTGCTGCCCAAGTGAGGAAACTGAGCCTTGGAAGGCTGGCGTCCTTCCTCCAAGGTCACACAGCTAGAGAGAGGCAGAGCTGCAGCTGAACGCACTAGAACATAGTCATGTGTCACTTAACAATGGACATGGTCTGTGAAATGTGTCGCGGTGGTTTCATTGTGCTAGCAACATAGAGTGTGCCTCCACACACCTAGGTGCGACGTGGCTTCCTGATGCAGTCAGACTGTGAACATAAGATGCTGTGGGTGGAGCACAGTGTCCATGACAGCGCTTTACAGTAGCTTTAAGTAGGAGTACACTCTAAAGTAATGATAAAAAGTGTAGTATTGCAATAAACCAGTGACATGGTTATTTATTATCATTATCAACAATTATGCATAATACATAATTGTGCTAATTATGCATACCACTGTGGTGTCCAGTTCTGTCAGATCTCGGAAGCTAAGCAAGGATGGGCCTGGTGAGTACTTGGATGGGAGATGGCCTGGGAAGACCCCAAAAAAAAAATCAGCCCTTGAAAACCCTATGAATAGCAGAGAAGCATGGATAATAATGTTTCACCTGTTGTTCATAACAACAACAACAACAACAACAATACTTTCAATGATTGCCAGCACTGTAGGTTTGTTTATGCCAGTATCACCACAAATAATGTGAATAATAAGTAGGAAAATTTCAGCTCCATTAGAATCTTATTTTTTCCTATGGTGCTGGGGATCAAATCCAAGGTCTCATACATTCTAGGCAAGTATTCTGCCACTGAGCCATACCCTTAGCCCTTCCATTGTAATCTCATGGGCCCACTGTCACATGCAGTCCATTATTGGGTGAAATGTCACTGTGTGCTGGGTGATGGCACCCACACACAGGCCGAGTGCCAGGCAGGGTGAGGGCCTGGTTCTGAACCCCAGGGCTCTTTGTTCTTTCCAGATCACCCTTACCTGGAGCCAAGGCACTTCGTGGATGAGAAGGCTGTGAATGAAAACCATAAGGACTACATGTTCCTGGAGTGCATCCTGTTTATCACCGAGGTGAGGAGGAGTGAGGTGGAAGCCACAGGAGCTGAAGCCAGTGGTTTAGGGTGGATGAGGGCAGCCAGAGGTGCTGCGCAAAGATGACAGGGCTGGCACCAGAGGTGAGTATTGGAAAGGAAGCCCCCAAAGAAAAAGAAGAAGAAAGGAAGTCCCGTGAGGCCTCCTGAAAGGGTTGGCAGCTTCTGGCTGGCCAGGACCTCACCCAGCTCTGGGGTTTCTCCTTGACTCCACCAGACTCTTGAGCTACGGGACCAGAGTTAGTGACCAGCTCGACTTGGTAGCCGATGCAGTAGGTCTGCAAGGGTGGCCGGGGAGAGGCCAGCATTGCTCTATAGAGCCGTGTGCTCATGGACTTGTGGGTTGAAACCCTTGGAGGACATGGAGTGACTCTCTGGAGCAGTCGGTTCTTCAACTGAAGGGACACATCTCTGTCAGTGCCTGAGGACATGGGCCTGAGCAAAGTGGTGGAGGTGAAAATATGCAGCCTGTGGTGGCTGTTGCTGGACTGCAGTCCACCTGACAGGGCTCCGACTGGAAGCTCCGACTGGAAGCTCCAGGCACTGGAACGTTCATCAGGATGTTAATGAGCTCATGTTGCATGGGCTCTGCCCCAGTTTTCCGAATCAGAATCTTAGCAACAAGAGCCAGGAGCCTGTATTCGAGCACACGTGCTGGGTGACTGCACAGAAAAGCTGGGGGCCTTGTTTCTGGGGGTTGTTGGGACTGTGTCCCCACCCCACAGCTGCGAAAGGTGTTCTAGTTCCACTGTGTGGAGACAGGAGTCTGTGTTCTCTTTCCCCATGCCCATGAGCATGTCTGTTCCCTGGTGCCCCAGGGCCTCCTGCCCTCGGGGGCTGCTTACTCTCTTGGCTGTCTATTCTGAGCCCTCTAAAGAGGGAGAAGCCTTGTTAGCAGGCTTGGCTCCCAGCTCCTCCTGGTCAGCATTTGGCTCAGCTTCTGCCAAACTCCAGGGGCCAGAGGGGAGTGACACTTTTTTCCCAAGTCAGCAAATGGAGCCCAGACTGATGGCTGGGTGGCCACCTTTGTTCCTGGCTATGTGCTGCCTTCAGTAGTGTAGTGGGCCCGGGGCTGGAAGGACTTGTCTGCAGGTTGGTTCGCTGCCTTGAAAGGCAGTCAAGCACTGCTCCCCTTCGGACAGTAGTGGGAGGGTCTGGGGAGCCCAGGGAGACCGCACAATGAGATGGAGAAGCAGAGGTGCAGGTACTGTACAGCTCACTGCTGGGGGCCAAGAGGCTGAGCTGCTTTTGCTCCCCCTGGTGGTTGGCCATGCCCCTGCATCGCTGTTAATAATTCTAAGTGGGAGGCTGGCGAGGCCAGGTCAGGAATTGTGGGAATCAATTCTGTGGTAAGACTTTGTGTTTTTGTTTGCTTGTTTGTTTACGGTGGTATAAAGCCCCAAAAGCTTTCCCAAGTTTGGGACCCAGGTTCTCTGCTACAAGATAGCCTACGGTAGCCACGAGATGGCGCTAAAGGCACATTGAACTTTGAGAAGATTTTGCTGTTTGCTACTATTAGGTGCAGTCAAGTTGGGTCAACCCAGCGACCCTCGGAGTTTTCAATGGCTGATTATTTTGAGATTGCTTTGGGAGCGGGTTGCCATGTCCTTCTCTCGTCTTTGCAGTGCTGGGAAGCAAGCCCGGGCCCACAGAGTGAGCAGCAGCACTCTACCAACTGAGCTAAACCTCAGCCCTGAGAAGATTTTGTTGTTGTTGTTGTTAGGTGCCGTCCAGTCGGTATCCAACTCATAGCAACCCTACATACAACAGGCGAAACACTATGGTCAGTGCTTCTCTGCTGTTCATAGGGTTTTCAATGGCAGACTGATTTTTGGGAGGGGGTTGCCAGGTCCTTCTCCCAAGCCTACAGCTTCTAGTGTTCCCAGGCGGTCTCCCATCCAGGTACTAACCAGGCCCGACCCTGCTTAGCTTCCGAGATCTGACGGGATCCGATGCCACAGGGCTACAGCTGCAGGCGAGAAGATTTTAGTAACATTTAATTAAGGGAGAGGTAGAAACTGGGGGTGAAGAGGGACAGGTATAGTTTTTGCTCTTCTGCACCATCTCTGTAAGGTCTGGTTTTCACTTTGGGCCCAGGATCTCAAGCATGGTGTTAAGCTGTGGTTACTAGGAGGGACATGCCCCAGGCGCTGCTGTGACAAGGGCCCTTCGTGTCCACCTGGTCAGCCTAGACTTGGCCTTCCAGAGCCCCCTTCCACATGAGAGGAGCGGGCAGTGTTTTGCAGCTCCTGTTGGTGAGCGATGGGCCTGATGGGGCTCACCGGGACCTTGGGGCTCAGAAAGATGGAGGCCTGCGTGGAGTTCTGGCTCTTTGGTCAGGAAGGGGGCGATGTTGCCTCCGGAGACCTGGAAATCCTGCAGGGCTGGTGCAGCTAGGGAATTGAACACAAGAAGAAACTGGGGACCCCCCAGGCTGTGCTTCCCAGGGCTACTGCCAGGATGGCCCTGGTAGCCTGGGACATTCCAAACAAGGAGCCCACCTCGCAGGGTTCTGCTGCTCTGGGAAATGTAGCCTTGGTGCCTTTAAGAGCCCAGGGCAGGCAGGAAAAGAATTTCAGTTTCAATCTGGCTTCTAAATTTGGAGTTTTGGGAAGGGAGGGATCAGATTTCAGCTGGAAGGGAAGGAGCTGACAGGAAGGCGCTGTGCAGAGCCTTCCCACCCCCGCCCATCCCCCTCTGTTACTGACAGAGGAACCATTTACAAAAGGCCGATTCTCTGGGGAGTGGAGAGGCAGGAACGCAGCGTCTGTGAGTAATTTCCTGCTCAATATGGCTGCTCTGACTCACACGATTCCCCTGGGGTCACTGCGGGACTGCAGCTTGCTTGCTCGTTCTTGCTCTTTCTCTTCTCCCTTTGTGGCTAGAATGAGCTGATTTTTTTTTTTTTTTTTTTTTTGTCTTCTCACCCCTGATTCCTTTTTTGCTCTCATCTGTTTTCCTTTCTTAGAGGTGCAGCGTCTCCTGAAGGACTTAGGGAGATCTGAGGGCCCTGAAGGCCTGGGGTGTGGATGTCCTACCAGGGCTCCACAGCCCAGGCCTCTGCCTGGCTATGCAAGCCAGCCAGAGAGGCCTTTTGCAGATGCATCCCATAGCCCTGGTGTGTGAGGCTGGTCCAGGAGGCAGAATTTAGAGTCCTCCCACCAGCCTTGGCCTCAGCGCCCTTGCTGGACAGGCCCTTGCTGGGCAGAGCTAGCAGGGTGCCTCCCGGGTGATTTGTTCACACCTCATGATGCCTGAGCCTCTGGCCTGCAAGTGTACAGCACAGGGTGGGGCAGAGAGGCTGGGGGTGGAGTCTGAGGGAGGAGCAGTTGGAACAAAGCTGGGGAAGGTGTGATCCCTGTGGGCGTGGGGGGCACCTCCCATAGATCCTGGCGAAGGGCAGGTCCAAGAAAAGCCTGGCAGGGAGCAGGGTGGGCTTTGTCTCTGCCTAGTGCTGTGCTGGAAGCCTGTTGTCCTTGCTGCTTTGTGACAGGCTCTTTCCTGGGACTTGGGCCAGGGGAGGGAGGTGGCAGGAATAAAATGACAGCTTTTTTGACTAAAATTTGAAAAAGTTCAGTCAGAGTTGCCCAAACTGAAGAAGTAAGAGGCTGGCTGGAGTGGGCCACTGGAAGCAGCCATAGCTCCAGGGTGGGCCTCTGTTCCTGAGGGCATTTATGGTTACAGCACCCCACTATAACAGCCTCACCCCGCTAGCCACCATGCACAGTTTCTTCTGGAATCTTCCACCCACTCAGGGTCCAAGTCTCTGTTTCCTTGCCAGCCTCTGCCACTTCGCTTTTCAGAGTCTCTCTTTGTAGCCTGGGGCCAGGTGCTGAGCACGGTTTCCCAGTTCCCCAGCATAAGTGCTACCTGTGCGCTGCGGGGTGAGTGTTGGGAGCCCAGCAGTGAATCAATACAGATGTGTTGGCGGAGGAATACGCTCAGGCGCACATGCTTCCGTCTCCCCGTGCTGTGGTTTCTGAGGTCATGGGAACTGCACCGGGCCTGCTGCGGAATGTTACTCTCCCTTGCTGGAGGGTAAGCGGAGGAACCACGATGGACTGTCCGTGCTCCTGCTGGTCCTGCTGCTGGCTTGTCATCCCTCCTCCCCAAGCCAGAGCAGGCTGGCTTCCTAAACAGACCATCATCTTGCCCCGCTGCTGGTGCCCCTGCTTCGGGTCTGCCCCCGGCCCCGGCCACCTTGCACAGGGAGTCTAACGCCTGTGTGTGGTTAGGCCTACCAGGGCCCTCCCACAGCCCTACAGCCTCTGCCCTTCCAGCTCCGCAGGGAGTAGAAGGGGGGCCTTGAGAGATGTCTAGGAACCAGCCCCGTGCCAGAGAGGGGCTTTGTGGCCCCAGGACTGGGGGAGCCACAGCAGGAACCTGGGTGGAAATTTTCTTTTCCCGTGGCTGCTGCATTTGGTGGGTAGGAGGACTCAGGCCTCTGTGTCAGCTGTGGGAGAAAGAGAGGTGACCGGGGGTGGCAAGGGCGGTTGTATTCTCCCATCTCTGGGGCTTCCTTGGGCTTGCTTGTGCCAGAGGCTTGGCCCTGGCATGTGTGTCGCGTGGACTCCCCGGGTTGCCTCTGCAGCTCACGGACCTTCTTTTCCAGATGAAGACTGGCCCCTTTGCAGAGCACTCCAACCAGCTGTGGAACATCAGTGCCGTGCCCTCCTGGTCCAAAGTGAACCAGGGCCTCATCCGCATGTATAAGGCTGAGGTGAGTGGGGACTGGCCAGCTTGCCTGCCCCTGGTGCCACAGCTGGTCCTGGGGCTGGGGACCAAGGCGAAGATGTTGCTACTCCTCCGCCACACTGCTTTGCTGTGGCTCTTGGGCCAGCATCCCTGACACCTGGTCCCTCAGAATCTCCCATGCAGGAGGTTAGGCAGTCAGAAGCATTGGGCTGAGGCCCTGTGCCTGGGGGTCCCTTCCTACCTGCCAAATGACCAGAGGCACCTTGAAGCTCAGGCAGGCTGAGTGTCTTTCCCAGGGTGACAGGCACTCTTGGGATAGGTGTGATCTGTGGGGGTGTCATCCAAAGTGGTGCTCATGGACAACAGTGTGTGGCTCCTAGGCGGAGGGAGGTCCACGGGGAGGGGGGTGGCACTGGCATTTGTAATGCCCCGTCTGGTGGTCTTTTCTGCTTCCCTCTCGCACATCCATGTCTGGGAGGGGCCTTGGGTGCTGGAGCCTCCCCTGCTGGGAACTGGCTGCCCTTCATGGGGGGGTGCGTCCTGCCCTCCCCACCTCCTTGGCCCAGTCCTCCCAGCCAGGGAGGTGGCTTTTTCTCTTATAAAAAGGGAGGAGACATGTTTCTGCCCTGCCCTTTCCTGTAGCTCCTCCCACATCTTGGGCACACGGCTCTGCGCAGCCCAGGCCTGGATGTGCAGTCCTTTACCTCGAGCCTCGATCCCCGGGGTGTCTCTCTCCCCCGACTCAGGCTGGCTCTGGCTGGCTCTGGCGACTAGTTAATGTCTCAGGTTTTGAGAGTGGCTGCCCACCGCTGAATCTTGGCCGTCCCTCCTTCTCCTTGGAGGCTGGGGTGGACCAGGTCTGCTTTACTGTAGCCCGAGCTTTCTCCGTCTGTCAGCAGAGGCAGGACAACAGGGAAGGGGGCGAGAGGGCCAGCGCCATCTGGTAGTACCCATGCTTCTCGTTGTTCAGGCTCCCTTGGCTTGGCCCTGAAGGGGTTAACGGTGCAGTCACTGGCCAGGCCTGGCCCTCTCTCCTTCCGCCCTCCCCTTGGATCCCCTTCCTCTGGACTTCACATCCTGTGTTCAGGCTCCAGCCCACATACCTCTCTAATCTGAGAGGCCTTTGCGGGGCTGCCCAGACTCCTTCCGGCTCTCCAGTCCAGCTCAAGCGTCCTGGCACTGCCCTCGAGCCTGTCCTCCGCAGCCTAGCTCCTACCCATCCCACAGTGGGTGCTGCCGGGAGGGCCGCCACCCGCCTGGGCCCTCTGTACTGCTGGGGCTGCCTCAGCGCAGAGGGCTGCATGGCTCCCCCACCCCCACCTCAAAGATAGGACTCCAGCTGCCTTCCCTGGTCAGAACCCTAAATGTTGTCCTGTTGCATGTCTCTTGCTTCAAGTGGCTCCAAACTTGTCAACGCAGAGCCCCAGTGGGTAGGGCCAGAGACTGTGTCCCCCTTCCAGCGGCCAAAAAGCTACAGCCCGACAGGCTGAGGGCGGAGCAAATTCAGCTGGAAACCAGTGTGCGGCACACAGTGCAGGGCAGTCCTGGCTGTGAGGGCTGGCGTCTCCATGGCTGGAAACTGCCACCAGCATAGGAGGCACTGAGCAGGCGCCAGTAGACAGCAAGGCAGCCTTCCTGCAGCCAGGACGCCTCAGCTCTGGTGCAGGCAAGCGGGTGGGAGCTGCCTGCCACCCAGCTTGCTGTGCCAGACCAGACTCCTAGGTAGAGTGACTCTGGGACTTGCCAGCTATAGCTTAAGGACCCCAAGTCTTTGTAGTGACCAGCTGTCACTGACGGGCTATGGGCAGGCAGCCCGTATGTCTGGCGAGTGTCTGTGGGCTGTAAGCCCCTGCGCAGAGGGTGCAGGAAAGGACTTGATTTTTCAGCCCAGGTCTCAGTTCATAGGGAGGACCCTTCAGGGCCATCAGCCGCAGGTGGCTGCAGGAGGAGAGTGGGCCTTCTGAGTTGCTGCAGGTGGCCTCTGGCTTTGGGACTAACTATATCTCCCAAGTGGCCTGGCCTCTTTTTTTTTTTTGAGGTTCGTTGAGGTGAACCCAGAGCCTCACATATATTTTGCAAGCACTCTACCACTAAGCTGTACCTCCAGCTCATTTTTGTTTTTGAATTTTTTTTTTTTTTTCCCAGTACTGGGGGTTGAACCCAGGGCCTTGCACTTACATGCAAGTGCTGGACCGCTGAGCTGCACCCCAGCCCATTTTTTTTACTTTTTGAGACAGGGTTTCATTAAGTTACGCAGACTGCCTCTGGTCTCAAACTTGTGATCCTCCTGCGTTCACCTCCTGAGCTGCTGGGATTACAGGCGTGCGCCATTGCACCTGGCTGAAATTTTTTTTTTTGAATTTTGAGACAGGGTCTCACTAAGTTATGCAGGCTGCCTTTGGCCTCAAACTCTCGATCTTTCTGCCACTGAGCCTGGCTTGACCTGGCCACTTGAAGTGAAAAATAGGGCCTGGTGTGGTGAGGGCCTGCCTACACTGAGGGTCGTCTCTATGCCTGGAGAGTCCTTCCTCCCCTGCGTCCCTGGACCACCACAGGCCTGGGTCTGGTGCTGGCAGGCCTGGGAGGGAGCAGGCTGAAGCTGTGTTCTGCCCAGGTGTAAGGCAGGGCCTCCTCAGTGGCTGGGAAGCCATGTTGGGGAAAGGCCTGGCTTGAGTCTTCTTTTGCTCTGGGGCCTTGGCTTGCCTCTGCCCAGGCAGACTGTGGGGGTCCTGAGGGCAGAGTCGAGGACAACCTTTGTCCCTGTCCCTACTTGACTTTGCAGCTTCTCTTGTGTGAAAGCAGGAGGCAGGTTAGCCTTTGACCCTTTCTGGAATTCCGGTGGGGGGGCTTCCAAACTCCCACCACTTCCAGATGACATAAGCACCGTGGCAGCTGCCTTGCCTCTGGCCTAGACCTGCTGCTCCTCCCTAAGGGGCCACCCCAGCTGCCTGCTCCCCACTTCCTCTGCTCAGGCCCCGGAGCCTGGCCGCGGCCTGCAGCTCTGTTCCAGTTGCTCAGTCCCTTGCTCTGTCCATTCCCCCTCCCGACCCCTCTTCTGGCCCTCCACCGTGTGTGTGCCCCTCCCTCCTGTTTCTGCAGCTGGATTCTAGGGTGAGGGGAGCGGAGCCTGTCAGGGCACCCTTTTGGCCCCCTGAGTTATTTGGAGGTGGAGACCACAGCCAGAGCCAGGCCCTCGCAAGTCTTGCTCCACCCAGCACGTGGTTGTTTTCCCTGGCCAGAGGTGTGGGAGGTGGCCTGGGCCAGCCTGGTGATCCCGTCCTCACAGCGAGAGCAAGCTAGTGGTCAGGCCCCTGAGCCAGACGTGGAGGGCCACTGGAGCGCTGTGGGCCACTGCTGGGCTGGGCCTCGGCTTCTGGGGCAGCTCTGGTGGGGCCTCGGCTGGGCTCAGAGTTGCCACCCCCTGCTCAGCCCCCAGTGCCCTCCCTGCTGGGAATTGCCCCGGGGGACGTCAGCTGCTTCCTATTGTCTCATTCTGAAGTGCCAAGATGCCTTTTTCTGTCCAGAGAACCGAAAGCTGGAGAAAACAGGCCCTGGCCTCCTCTCGGACTGTGTTCAAATGTCCCCATACCTCCCACGGCCAAGACTGGGGCTGGGCTGGGGGCTCCCAGTGATCAGGAGGGTCTTCTTTGCCTCTGTGGCCAAGTGATGTCACTTGGCTGCTCTCTTCTTGGCTTCCGCTTTGCCTGGTGGGAGGACCCCTGACTTGGGGTTCTGACTGTGTTGTGCAGGGGGTCTTTGAATGGGACGGGTAGTGGGGAACAGAGGAATCAGGTGTCACCTTTCCTTGAAGGCCTGGGAGCTGCTCTGGCCTGGGCCACGTCCTAGGCCCTTCATGAATGCCCCCTTGGTGGCCCACAGCCCCCTGGGGCCTGAGAGGCTGGACAGGCTGTGGCAGGCAGCAGAGCGGCCCTCACCTCTCTGCTCTTCCCTCCTTTCTCAGTGCCTGGAGAAGTTCCCTGTGATCCAGCACTTCAAGTTCGGGAGCCTGCTGCCCATCCATCCTGTCACGTCTGGCTAGGAGGGGCGGAGCCGCCAGAGCCACGCAGGCCGGGTTCCTGTGCCCCCGCACCGGCCCCCTCCCACCCCTCCTTCTGTTCTTTCTGTTTGCTGCGAGGCTGTTTACTGGGGTGGGGTGATGAGTCAGGACTTGAGAGGGCTCAGAGCAGGAGGCCGGAGGGCCCAGTCAGGAGAAGTGACCAAAGCGTGGCCAGTTTCTGATCGCCCTGTGGCGGGCAGGCACCAGGAAGGACTGCGACTTCATCCTTGCTCCTGCCTCCCTGCCTCCCGACCTCCCAGTACCTGTTCCTGGCCTCCCGGGCCTCCCTTCTCTTCTGCCAGTCCTGTGTTGAGACCCAGGCATCGGACATCATGCTGCTCTCTTGTCCCCTCCCCCTCCCTCCCATCCCCTTCCCAGGGACGCCTTGCTAAGGGTTGGCACTCCTGCTTCTCCAGGCGTGGGCCAGTTTCCCAAGCCATGTTCGGGTGGGTGTCTGCTGTGGGACTAGGGGCTGAGGCTGGCAGCAGCTGGGGGGTGGGGAGTGGAGATGCCTTGGCTGTTTGGAGTGGCCTTCTCAAGGTGGCGCCTGTGCCCAGAGCCTCATCCTGGCTTTCTGTTCCTTGGCCCCTCACCAGGCCCTTCGCCAGGTCTCTTGGCTGTAGCCACACCACCTTCCTCCCCAGTGTGAAGCCTAGTGGTGGAAGCTGCCCTTTGGGGGGACCCTCAGCTCCTGGGAGAGCCTGTCTGATTGGGTGAGGCCTGTCTTTCCAGAACTTTCCCCAGCAGGGAGGGGCAGCAGAGACTCAGGCCCATTGTGTCTGTGGAGGACCTCGATTCCTGCAGGCAGTCTTGGGCCCAGCTGCTTCTGCTACCTCCTTGCCACAGCGAGCTTCAGCCCAAGGCCCTTGGCCTGCTGTTCTGCCCCCCGAGTGGGTGGGCAGCTGGCATGGGAGGGCTGGGGTGGCAGTGGCTCCATGGTCCCTTCTCCCACCTCCCTTAATGGGATGAGGTAAGTGACAGCCCCTGCGCCAGCGCATCGGATCTGAGCATGGGCAGACCCACCAAGAGCAGGGCCCCGGCGGCAGCTGGCCAGCTTCCTCTCACGGCTGTTTCTGGGGCCTGCAGCTCCCTGCCCCCTCCCGCGTCTGGGCCACAGAGCCTTGGGGAGGGGCACTGAGAAGCACACCCCAGGGGCATGGTGTAGGAGGTGATGGTCTGGGCAGAGGCTGAGACAGGAGCCCTCAGATCGCAGTTTCCCAGGAGAGGCCCAGGGCCCACCTCCCTCCTAGGGCCAGACCACCACCTTCCTGCGCCCCGCTTCCCTGGGCCCCCAGCCCTATGCCTTCATTGCTGTTCAGATTAAAGCCTTTGTTTTGCACCTGTCACCTGTGTGAGATGACTCTTTCCTGCCACTTGTTCCATGTCTGAATGACGATTTGTCCCCCATCAGGTCTCCTCCCCAAGGGCAGTGGTTTCTGGGTCTTGAGGTGTTTCCATTTGGTTTGACTTTCCTGGGAGTGGGTCATGTGACAGTGTAGACTCTGGGGCAGAGATCTAGCTCACATCCCGGCTGTCCCCGAGCCAGTGGCAAGGTCATGGGTGGGCCACCAAATCTCCAAGCCCTCGTGTCCTCGCCTATAAGATGGGCATAAATGCAGAGTGACTACCAAGAGTGGACGATGGCTACGAAGCCTCAGCCAAGACCTGGCGCAGAGCAAATGCCTGGTTGTCCTTGTGGCTGCTTGCTGTGTATGTCTGGGTGCCGGGGATGGAATTCGGGGCCTCGCACCTGCTACGCAGGAGCCAGATCCCGGCCTACTGGGATCCCCGGCTACTCTTGATGGAGGCGGCTCCTCTGGACTCCTGGGTCAGCCCAGTCTAGGGCTCAGTACTGAAACATGCGCCTGTGGTGTTGAGGGCATGGCTTTCTCTCTCCCTCTTCCAGCCCTCTGCCCCTGTCCTTCTCAGGCTGAGTCCTGGCCGCCGAGCTATGGACTCCTTAGACACCTGGCATTCCCGCTCTGAGAACAGGGGCTCTCAGCCTTTTCTCCTGGCCCTGCAGGCCTGGCTCAGAGGCAGGAGGGAGAGCCTCAGCCCTGGGCACCTTCTGCCTAGACTAGCCATCCCTGGTGGCCCAGCACCTCGACTCTGGGCTGAGGCACCTGTGTTCAAACCCAGGGCCAACTCCTTACTAAGTAGGAAACCCATGGTTGTCGCCTGCATCTCTGAGCCTCTGTTTCTTGACTTGGATCGTGGACCTAGAGACTCACTCATTTCACAAATAATGGCTGTATATTGATGACAGCAGTTATGGTAGTGGGTATTATAAAGGAACTGTGTGTGCGTGTGCTTGTGTGTGTGTGGGGGGGTCTGTTTCTTGAGCTAGAGGGTCAGGAATGACACTTGGATGGATGTCGACTGAGACCCCAGAGGAGGAGGCATAACTGGGGTAGCCGGGCTGGGAGGTAGGGGCCACCAAGCTTTGCTGAGGAGTTTGGAGTTCAGTTCTGTGTGCGGCATGCACAGAGACAGGCCCTTCAGGGAGTCTGGAGCTGCAGGCGCCCAGGGACGCAGCCCCCGTGAGGGTTCAGAGTCAGGGTCGTCACATGTGGGCTGGTCACTAACAGGTGGGGATGGGAGGGAAGAGCCAGGAAGAGCCCGAGGCCACAGCGTGGGGAAGAGAGGGATTTGCTGGGATTGGGGGGGGGGTGGCTCTGGCCTCCCAGGAGGAGGTGGGGAGGAGGCGGTGGGCACTGGGTGGAGCAAGCGGCTGTTGACGTGGATCGGGGAGTGGTCTGCGCAGAGGTGGCTTGTCACCAGCCAGTGCTGGCCAGCGGGGAGGAAGGCAGAGCCTGCCCGACGGGGAAGGCCTGGGAGTGAGGAAGAGGACAGAGCCCTGCCACCCGGGAGGAGTGGGGAAGCGGGAGTGGGTGAGAACCCGGAAGTGGCCTGGGCAGCAGCTACCCTGCCCAGGCCTTGCTCCGTGCTGGACATGCCAGCATTTCACCAGAGCCGATGAGGGCTTCTGGAAGCAGAGGGGAGGCCTTGGCTGAGCAGCCCAGGAGAAGGCCTCTGCAGCCAGGGGCCGGCTCCCAGGCCGCTTTACCCAGCCCCCGATGCTCCTTTTGGAGAGTGGAGGCCGGAGGGTGGGCGGCGCTGGAGAGTGAGGGAAGGCTTTTGGAGAGCGAACCATGCTGCTGCCTGTGCATGTCAGGAAGGGGCCAGGAGTTGGGGCACAGGTGATCTGCAGGCGAGAGGGGAGATGAGGGTGTGAGACCTTGAAAAGTCCAAGGACAGCCAGCCTTTCCTAGGCAGCCGGGCAGCTGCTTGTCCCATCCTGTGGGAGGGGAGGCGGATCTGGTGAGGTGTTAGGCAAGGCCACCAGCTGCCATGGGGTGGGAGCGGGAGGGGGGTGCAGTGGTTCAAGATGGGCAGTGGGAGGCGCCCTCAGGCCCTGGAGACAGATATGAGAGTATTCACACCCCCAGCCACCTGCTGTCATCCCTAGAAGACCAGCAGGTCTCAAGGAAACCCTCAGAGTGGAGGGTGGACGAGTCACTGCCTGGGCCAGACAGACCCTGAGAACAAGCTGGACACAGCAGCCACGGCTCACAGACATAGAGGCCTAGCCGTCCTGGGGAGGAAAACCGGCAGGAATCAGAGTTGAAGGAAAGCACAGCAGAGGGCTTGGAGCCCAACACTCAGGCCAAGTCACGGGGCAGGTTTTCCTTCCATTCAGCCAGCATCAAGCACAGGTTGTATAAAAGGCACTTGGGGGAATATGGTGATGAGGGTCCTGGGGAAACAGCTGTGGAGGAGGCAGCAGGGGATAGAGGCTGCCAGCCTCCAGGGGCCACTGGGGAAGGCTGTGGAGGGACACAGAGAGACAACCAACTGAGCTAAACCCTAGCCCTCCGTAGGCCCCCACAGGACTCCACTCATCACCTTGACCCTCACCCCAATTGCATTTCCTTTTCTGTAAAAGGTACGTGCTGAATGTGTCTGCTAGGGGGGCTACAGAACACGCATGAGCGGCCTGCTCAGGGTGGTGATCCCAGGGCCCAGCAGAGACTGCGAGGCAAGGCTGTGGGGAGCTGGGAGGGCCAGGGAAAGTACTTAGCGCCTCTGTGCATGAGAGCATGTGACACCTGGATAGGGGACTGGAAAGCTCTCGGGCAGCCGGGTGGGTGCTGGACTGGAAGCCGGGAGTCAGCAATGGAGCTGGTACTGCGGCCCAGGTAATATGCCGAAGGCCCTGGGCTGGCAAGAGGGAGATGGAGGTAGGATTAGATGCCAGGAGAGAGGGAGGAGGCCTTGGTGAGCTGGTGCCTGGCTGCTCTGCCTGGGAGGACCTCAGGGGAGGGAGCAGGCTTTGAGGGGAGATGCGGAGCGCAGCGAAGGGTGCTGAATTAGAAGAGTTCTGCTGAGCAGATGTGGTGGGGAGCCTGGCAGGGCTGCCATGACCCCACCCTAGGTGGGGCCTGGGGCGGCCAAGCTGCAGGGCTCCGGGCTCCCTGCCTTCCCCCTCGCTTCCTGGGCTCCAGCCACATAGGCCTCCTCTCTGTTCCTCAAACTCTCTGAGTCACGGATCACTTTGGCGCAGTGCCCAGAACCCTTTGCCCCATGGGGGAACCACTGGTCATTCTTTGGGGCTCAGCTGAGGCCTGGCCTGCTCTGAGAGGCCCACTTGGCCTTCCAGGCACTGGGCACGCTGGGCTATGGGGGCTGTGCTTGCCTGGGCCCAGCAGCAGCTCCAGTAGCTTTCTGGGCAAGAGGGGGAGGCAGCCGCCCGGTTGAACCAGGGGTGAAGGGGCTGTTGGCTCTGCAGACCCTTGTGGGGCCGATGAAGATTTGTGTGTGAGTTGGGCCGCAGGCTGTCCCCTGCTCTCAGCACACACCATCACTGCTCCCTGGGAGGGTCTCATCTGTCCCATTTCCGGCTATCCCTAGGAGGGTGTCATGCACTGTGGGTGCTTGGGACATATCTATGAATAGCCAGGCTAGTGAAAGGCCCTCCCTGCAGAGGGACCATGGGGACACAGGAGAGGGGACGATTGCCCTGGAGGAGCCAGCAGGAAGAAGTCAGGCTGGGCACCCAGCCTGCAATTGACAGAGGGGGACAGGGAGGCAGAGCTGTCACTGCTGTCCTGAGGCCAGGTGGCCAGCCCTGGAGGTGGGGGACCTCAGCACAGTTCTGAGGGCACTGGAGCTTCTGAAGTGGAAGCATAGGGAGCTGGGGAGAAATGAGGATAAGTTAGGACAACAGAGGGAAAGGAGGAGGGGGAGCCTGAGTGTACAGGCTGAGGACCCACAGTGGGGGTGAGGATGGGTAGGCCCAGAGGGGCCAAGTGGGAGCTGAGCTGGGAGGTGTGGCCAGGCCTGCATTTGTTCACTCACTCAGCAAATGCTGGTGGAGCCCTCTGCTCCAAGCCCTGTGCAGGTACTGGGATGCAGCAGCAAACCAGACAGACAGGGCCCTCCCTCCAGCAGCATATGCCAGCATGACTTATCTTAAGAAAACACTGGAAATACCCTGCGTGTCCAACAGCTGGGGATTATTAAAGGGTGATGGAGCAGTCACACTATGAACCATCAGATGATGTGCTTGTGTGTTTATTCTCCTGGAAATATGCTTATGATCTGTTGTTAAACAGGGAAAACAGCTACGGGAACTGTGGGTAAAATACAGCCCTTTTCGGTAAAGAAGCAGAAGTTTGCACCATGGGCTCTTCTGTTTACCTGTCTACATGGACCAAGGTAGTAATGTGCTTACTCTAGTGGTGGGGCTGTGAGTGTTTCAGAAAATCCTATTGCCTTTCCTGTTTTCAAAGATGGTTATGAAAATGTTAAACATAGCCAAGTGTGGTGCTGCACGCCTGTAATGTAATCCCAGCGCTTCGGAGGCTGAGGCGGGATCACCAGCTCAAGCAAGACCAGTCTGGGCTACGTAATTCCAGGCCAGCCTGAACTACAAAGCAAGACCTTGTCTCAAAAACAAAACAAACAAAACAAAAGCAAAACATGACTGAACCCAAAAGAAGAGGCGCTTGTATTGTGGGTATTTACTTTTGTTTTTCTATTTGATTTTTTTTTAATTTTTAAAATTTCAAATTTTTTTGTTTTGTGGTACTGGGGGTTGAACCTAGGGCCTCGCGCTTGCATGCTTTGCAAGTGCTGGACCACTGAGCTGCACCCCTCAGCCCATTTTTTTTTAACTTTTTGAGGCAGGGTCTCGCTAAATTAGTCAGACTGCTTCTGATCTTAAATTTGTGATCCTCCTGCCTCTGCCTGTGGAGTTGCTGGGATTACAGGTGTGCACCCCTGTGCCCAGCTTTTTCTACTTGATTTTTAAATCTTTCACAGTGTCCACTAGGCTACACCTCCAACCCGTTTTTTATTTTTTACCTGATTCAGGGTCTTACGAAGTTATGGAGGCTGCCTCTGGTCTTGAACTTGCAGTCCTCCTCCCTTGGCCTCCTGAGTCACTTGGATTATAGGTGTGCATGACTGTACTCCACCACATATTACTTTCATACTAAGAGAGAAAAAGCCTACAGCCATAGCCCTGTGGAATCCAATCCCATCAGATCTCAGAAGCTAAGCAGGGTCAGGCCTGGTTAGTGCTTGGATGGGAGATGGCCTGGGAACACTAGGTGCTGTAGGCCTGGGAGATGGACCCGGCAACCCACTCCCAAAAATCAATCTGCCATTGAAAACTCTATGAACAGCAGAGAAGCGCTGACAATAGTGTTTCGCTTGTTGTACGTAGGGTCGCTATGAGTTGGATACCAACTCGACAACACCTAACAACAAGAAGAAAGAAAAAGGACACTGATTAAAAGTTTTTTCCCTAAAGAGCCCCTGGAAATGGCACATGCCTGGCAGAGGAGGCCAATCGTGCCTTGAGGCAGTGGTGGAGAAGGAGCGGGTTAGCTGGATAGCTGAGGTGAACGAAGGCAGTGCGTTCCCAGCAGCTGGTTTGGCTCAGACACTCCTGAGGGAGGCAGCGGGGTTGGGGCTCAGGAGCTGGAGAACTATGGGGGTAGTGTTTGAAAGTCCATCTCGGCTCCACCCAGCAAGAGAGGCAGCTGGCATCCCCCTGGGGCCTTTGGCTGGGGAGAGGGGAGGCAGGCAGCAGCTCCTGGTGGGCGCCCGCAGCCTCCCTGGCTTGGCAGTGTGCTCTAGGCTCCCGGACCTGGAAGGCCTGCGTTGGCTCCACATTCAGTCCATCACGTGAGGTACCCTTCCCTGCTTGTGACCTGGATCGGGAATGGCGATGGTTATAAGGCAAGGGATGAAGAGTTCTAATGTAGTGATTCTGCTGGGACATTTTCCAGCAAAAAGGCAGAGCCCATGGTGGGTCCAGCTCCGCCCCCCCCCCCCCCCCCCCCCCCCCCCCCCCCCCCCCCCCCCCCCCCCCCCCCCCCCCCCCGCCCCCGCTCATATTTCTCTGACATCCTCCAGGACCCCTTTGGTAAGTCTTCCTGAGTCACTGGGCCAGCCAGAGACATCTACAGACTTGTGTGACCACAGACACCACGGGCACAGGGGCACAGGTCTTCCCCTGTGACCCCAGTTCACTTCCTGCCTGTGTGGATGGTGATCCAGAAGCCATACCCCTCAGCCTCCTTCTTTGCTTGAGGCTAAGTTAGGGAAGCCTGCAGCCTTAGCCCTGTGATATCCGATCCCATCAGATCTCGGAAGCTAAGCAGGGTCGGGCCTGGTTAGTACTTGGATGGGAGACCACCTGGGAACACCAGATGCTGTAGGCTTGGGAGAAGGACCTGGCAACCCACTCCCAAAAAACAATCTGCCATTGAAAACCCTATGAACAGCAGAGAAACACTGACAATAGTGTTTCTCCTGTTGTACATAGGGTCTCTATGAGTCGGATACCTACTCAACGGCACCTAACAACAACAAGTTAGGGAAGGGCAGTACCTCATCCTTGGGTGACTGGAGTCCAGCCCCAGGCGGGATTGTGGTGGGAGGCCCCAGCTGACCTCCCAGTTGGCTCTTCTGATGGGGCTTATGGGATCCATTGACCCTTGCAGACCCAGTTTCTAACCTCTGCAAGGGGTACCCATGCTCTGGAGTTGGCTCCTACGCTTCCTGCCATGTAACCCAGAGCCACTGTTAAGCCCTGGGCCTCAGTTTCCACATGTGTAAATGGGCTAAGGCTGGAAGTGTGAGCCATTGCACGTACAAGGCTCTCTGCGCTCTCCCATTTAGTCCCCAAGGCCTGGAGGTGGGCTTCTGGTGACCAATGGAGGAGGGTGAGGACTGCTTGGGTGAGCAGTATTTGACCTGGGCCATCATGTCCGACATAGACACGTAACTCCTGAGCTCAGTGATAGCCCATGAGTCCATCCCATGTGCATTTAGTGAGCACTTTTTTTTTTTTTTTTCAGTACTGGGGGTTGAACCCAGGCCCTCACGCCTGCAAGCTCTGCAAGTGCTGGACCACTGAGCTGCACCCTCAGCCCATTGTCTTACTTTTTGAGACAGGGTCTCACTAAGTTACACAGACTGCCTCTGGTCTCAAACTTGTGATCCTCCTACCTCCGCCTCCTGAGCCACTGGGATTACAGGCGTGCGCCACTGCACCTGACTCATTTAGTGAACACTTTGTGCCAGGCAGTGCCCGGCTCTGAGGAGGTGCGAAGGACGAGGGCGGAGGCAGATGTGCTTCCTCCCTTCCTGGGCGTTTTGGGGGCACACAAAAGCATACAGGAGGTGTGGACACTGGAGGACTAGGGGAGAGGCCAGAGCCCCCACAATGAGGACCCCAGGAGCAGGCTCTGATGCCCAGCGGGGTGTCTGGAACTGTGAGGTGGTCACCCCAATGGTGGCTGTGGACCCCAGGCCCACTGTGCAGCCGGGGCCCAGGGGCCTGGTGGCAGCTCCTGGCTCCTTTGGGAGCACCTGGTCCACGTGGATTCAGGCCCCCATATTCTCACAGACCATGGCCCCTCCCAACCCCAGAAGCTCCCTGACCCCTGACCTCTGACCCATGGGGTTTCTGCAGAGACCTTGGAGCGGGGGCTCCTGAGCTGAGGCTGCACGTTGGGCGCAGAGCCCAGTGCTTGGGGGCCTGTCTCCCCTCATCCTCACCGTGGCTGACCAAGTCCCCATTCCAGGGGCTCCGCTCACTGGCTGGGCGTTGGGGGCGGAAGGGGGCGGTACTCTTCCCATTGAGACCTGAGCTTCCGGATGGCTGTCCCCACCCTGGTGGCCGACAGCCTCTCTCCTGCTTCAGAGCCCATCTGTGGGACCGGCCTCAGGCCCTGGCCGGGAGACAGAGACCCAGTGGGCCTGACTTCTTCCTGGGGGTCAGGTGCTGGGGATAGGGTTCCGGCTGACAGCGAGTATCTCAGCCTGCAGGGGATGCTCCCGTGTCCGTCCTGGGTCCCCGCAGAGGGAGCGGCATCCAGGCCCTGTTCTCGGGGTGGCGAAGGTGGGGTTAGAGGATTTCGGTGGCTGTTACAGGGCCTCCAGCTCGTCCTGGTGGACCTGGGTGGCACCTTGGGGGCCAGCACGCCCAGGCACTTCCTGCTGGACAGGAGGAAGTCGTCTCTGAGGTGGTGGAGAGTGATTGTAGCCTGCAGCCCGGGCCGCCCATTCAGCAGACAGCCATCGGGCCCCAAACCAGGTGTTACCCTCAATTCCTTCCTTTTCTCCACCCCCAGAATCTAACACCTGATCGAGTCCTTCTGAGTCTCCCTCCAAATTATAGCCTAGGTCTGTCCACTTCCCCTGCCCAGCACCATGGCCAGCTCAGTCCCATCCACTGGCTGGGCCACTCACTGCAGCAGTCTCTCTGGTTCCCTGACTTCCCAGTGCCCTCTGTGCTCGAACTCTGCCCTGAGCTGCCCCTTGAGTGGCTCTTCAGTGCAAACAGAAGACTTCACTGTGCCATCCAGCCTTCCTGTTCCCCCTACTCCCTGTGCTTCTGTCCTCCAAGATGCCAATCTTATTGCTGCCCCGGGGCCTTTGCACTTACTATTCCCTCTGTTTGGACTGCCTGGGCCAAGCTGAGCAGGGGCTCCTTCCGGTTGGTTGGGACTCAGTTCAGATACTGCCTCCTTAGGCTGGCCCTTCATGCTTTGTCTGAGGTGCTGCTGAGGGAGCCCCCCACGTCAGCTGTCCTCCGCCCTGCCCTCTCTCCTAGTTGCCTCCCAGGACACTTTCCTGTGATGAGGTTTTATTGTCTAGTGACTTGTTTACTTGTTTACCATCTCCTTCCTCAGAATGTGACTCTGAGGGCAGGAAGCAGGCCTGTTTTGGCCACCGTTAAGTCCCCAGTGGCCAGCCCAGAGTAGGTAGGTGCCCAGTAAGCACTCAGTGAAGTAGAAATGAATGAGTGAGTGAATGAATGGATAGACGTGAGCAGCCTCTGAAGTCGCTCTAGAACAGGCTGGACAGGGCCCAGGCGCCCAGCTGTCCCTCCCCTGCTCTCCTGTAGGAGGCACCGTGGAGAGCTGTCCCGCAGGACCGTTTCCCAGGTCCCGGGCTCTGGGGTTTCCCATGTGGGCTGCACCCTAAGGCACCACGGGGCCTTGGCCTTAGATAGGCTGAGTTGGCAGGATATTGCCAAGGGCAGAGGGCCGAGCAGCGGAGGGAGAGAGCTCACGGGGCTGCCTTGTTTTTGGCCACTTAGAGCTGTCACCCGCCATCTCTAGGTAGAGTCCGAGTGCCCATCCTGGCACCCACGGCCCGCTTGGAGACCGGCAGGCCCCTTTGCTGCCTGCTGCCTCTGTTTCACGACAGGGGCCAAGGCCTATTCACAGCCTCCTCCCCTGGGCCTGGCTGACCCCAGGAAGCAGGGTGCTCCCACCAGCAGAGGTTTGCAGAGCACCTACTGTATGCAAGCGCTGCTGTCTGCAGGGGCTGGGACAGCAGTGAGCTGAAGGAGCTTGCTGCGAGTGAGGAAGACAGATGAGCGAGCAAGCGGTGACGAAGTTTAGGGAAAAACAAAGGTGCGTGTGGTAGAGGGCTGTGATTTAGAGTCAGGGTGGCCTGTGGGTAGAGACCTGAGAGGGCAAAAGAGTCAACTGGGAAAAGAGCCAAGAGCATGTTCCCAGCAGAGGAATAGCAAGTGCAAAGGCCCTGAGGCAGGAACAGCTTTGACATGTTGGGGCTGCAAGGAGGAGGCTGCTGTGCACTGAGTGAGTGGACAAGTGAGAAGGAGAGGGAGGCAGCTGGGCAGGTTGGGATGGAAGGAGCAAGGTGTGCTGGAGTCTCTCTGGTTGGGTGGCCAGAGTTCACTGGGTCCATTTCCTTCCCATGCCACATTCAGTGGCATCTTCCCCGTATCTTGTGGGACTATTTATACCACAGAAATGGGCAGATGCTACCAGTGAGCTCCACCCACCAGCTGGTTTTATTTTTATTTATTTTTTGTGGTGTGAGGATGGAACCCTGGGCCTTGTGCATGCTATGCAAGCGCTGGACCACTGAGTCACACCCCGTGTTTTATTTATTTTTATTATTTATTTTGCTTTTTGTTGTTGTTGTTGTGGTACTGGGGGTTGAACCCAGGGCCTCGCATCTGCATGCTTTGCAAGTGTTGGACCACTGAGCTGCACCCCCAGCCCACTTTTTCTTTTTTTTTTTTTAACTTTTTGAGATGGGGTCTCACTAAATTAAGCAGACTGCCCCAGGTCTCGAACTTGAGATCCTCTTGCGTCTGCCTCCCAAGCCACTGGGATTACAGGCATGCGCCACCGTGCCCAGCTCTTGTTTTGCATTTTGAGACAGCATTTTGCTATGTAGCCCAGGCTGGCTTTTAACCCACCTCCTGAGGGCTAGGATTCCAGGCTGTGCCATAGCATCCTGCCAGCTGGTTTTAAAACCTTCACTCTGCTAGGCAGCGTCAAGCTGGGAAGTACCACCATCCAGCCTATGCATGTTCTTTTTTCTTTCTTTCCTTCCTTCTTTCCTTTCTTTTTTTATTTCTCTTCCTTTCTTTCTTTCTTTCTTTCTTTCCTTCTTTCCTTTCTTTTTTTATTTCTCTCTCTTTCTTTCTTTCCTTCTTTCCTTTTTTATTTCTCTCTCTCTTTCTTTCTTTCTTTTTTTTTTTTTTTTTTTTTTTTTTTTTTTTTTTTTTTTTTTTTTTTTTTTTTTTTTTTTTTTTTTTTTTTTTTTTTTTTTTTTTTTTTTTTTTTT